>JAHBOF010000266.1:0-80709 GCA_020736565.1 Coprinopsis sp. MPI-PUGE-AT-0042 | reverse complement strand
AACGAGGCCATGAATCGTGCATTTCAATATTCTTTTTAACTGGTTTGCTGACCTTGAAGGAACATAGATGTCGAGGTCACCAGGTACGACCATGCCAGGGTCAATGATGGACAGGACGGTTGAGCCGGTGACGCAAGCTCCTATTTCATGGAACGCTTGGAGGGCTAGGCTGGCGTCTAACTCGAAGTCCCTGAAGGCCTCGAATATGCGTCTGTTGACCTCGTACTTGCTAAGCTCTCGCAATTCTTTCGATGTTTTCCTCAGTGCAGGCAGATCGAATACTCCCACGAGCTGCACGATGCGATGCTTCACCTCGAGCGGGCACCTGCGCCAGTGATGCCAGACTGTCATATCTTGGCCGGGTTCTTGTCAGAATTCATCTGCCACGATGATCGGTAAAGGAACTTACCCTCTTCCCACATATCGCTCGAATGTGCTAGTCGACGTGCGAGCCCGTATGCTTGTTGCTTATATTTGGTGCGACTCATTGATGGGGGTTGGATAGAAGATTATGGTGCATCTGCGGTCCTTTATATACCCTTGGATGACGTACCGATTCGACATTATTTGCCCGCTTGAGATGATCATTGCGTGCTCTTTCTGCGCGAGTCATGTCTCGTTATTACACATGTGCCTGTTGTTCTCGTACTCTATGCACTAGGACAATGCACTACGCATGTGTTTCAGATCACATTGTTCTATATGCTATGCATATCCTTCTAAACAAATCCCCCCGATCCTTCCGTTGGCCCTCGATCTTTTATATACCGCAACAGTACGTGTTCCACCTATCAAGTCACTCCGTCTTGTCATCTCCTGTCGTATGCAACGGCATTCCGTTCAATTGCTTCCAGGTGTCCTCAACCTATACGTCAGACATAAATATAGAATTCCGCTTAACACGGGCTATACCGTGAAGCCATATGATTCAACATAGTGTGACTCTTCAATAGTTCCACAGTGCATATATGCGGTGCAGATTAGGCTCTAGTTTACGCGCGCACGGTAATGTCGGGCGCCTATCACTCTTTGTTCTCATGGATTGTACGTGTTTGTCTCTATGGGTGGAGCTTAAACTTGGCTGGGTACCATTTATCTGACTCCTCCTTTCATTTTTCGCCATTTCTAAACCGTGGATTTGCTCATATGTCGTACTAAAGTCGACAGATGCACTGGATATGCCCATAGCACCATCATTAAGAGCAACTCTTTGCATATCATGACTCTATATCCTCTCGGATACCAGGAGGGTCTCTAGTATATAAGGACGTGTTTCATTCTCTTGGATTATTTACTCTCCTTCTTCTCTAACCACCACCACCTATTGCCTCTTTTTTTCATAAGCATGCCATCTGCGTCATCTGCTAATTCCAAGATTACATCTGGAACGACAGGGTACGTGGTTTATTGGATCATCTGTATGTGCATATTAACAGTCCTCCCCAAGACGACGTTCTTCTGGACGTTTGCGAAAGTCCCAAACTGCTGGAGAAGGGTTAGTTTTATTAGTTTTATACTTAGTCTTCGCTTTTGGTGTTTACCGGAAGCGCAACTTACACCCATTAAACAGGGATACTCTCAGGCGTATCGATAGCGCTGTCTTGGACAGTATGTTGACAGATGTCGAAGATCACAAAGGAGGGTAAGCTGACCTTTTCCTGCACCCCTTATCCATGCGTGTCTACCATAATGTGCTTTGAAAGTGTTGTGTGCTTACAGATCTCGTCTTTCTTCTACAGTGCCTTACCCGATCCTGCATATCGTGGACCGTCTGTGTCCAAGGTTCAGACTCGGGTGCGATCCCCTCCTCCTCTTTCTCAGCCGTCTTCAAAGAGGACGACTGTGTCGTAAGTGTGTCTATCTTACACCATCAATCCTGTTACTTATTTCAAGTTGTAGCTCGTCTCGTTCTGGTGCAACTCGAACAGGGCATGGTCGGGAACCTCTGGCTAGCCCCGACACTGCCGGGATGGACGCTCCTCTTGGTTCTCAAGGGACGGTGTCTGGGAAGCGGCTTAGCCTCAAAGGGAAGCATAAAGCCTCCTCTCTTCGCGCACGTCAGAGTCCCTCTCGCATGGCGTCCCCTTCGATTGATGATACGACTGTGGTCGTGCAGGATTCTAGCACTGGAGTAGATGCTGCCTTTGACTCTATCGATAAGGATTTGGTTGGCGCTAGTCGTGATATATCTCGTGCTTCATCACCAGTGAAACTGCGTGCCTCTTCTCCGGTGAAACTTCGTGCTTCATCCCCAGCGAAACGGCTTGTTTCTATCAAGAGGTTGGTATATCTTTATCTTTGCATATTGCTTTATTTAATGCTATTCATAGATATAGATCATCTGAATCGCCGTCCCCTCAAGGGACAGTTGATAGGCGTCAAAGGGTTGATAGGTACGTGCATCTGCTTGGTCTTATCATATGCTAACTTGTTTAAAGGATTAAGAAGAGGCTTCGTATTGATTCGCCTTCTGACGATGGCTGGTCTTCTGGCCGTGACAATGATTACGATTTAAACGATCCCTTCATGTAGGATTCTATTTTATTTACTGTTTATTACATTCGGTTTTGACCTTGCTAAAGAGATGATGAATCTGCTGTTGTGTCTGACCGCCCGTTGGATATAACGACCCTACCCGGAAAGCACTCTATCGACAAATATGTGACTGAAGATTCCGAAGATTCTGATGATACTGACGCCGCTAATCGCCTAGCTGATGGAGACGAAGGGTTCGTAGACTATGTGTTTCTCCTTTTTTAATACCAAAACCATGTTACTTACCACGTATACTAGCACAATCGACGCCCTAGATCTTCTTCGAGCTGCTCGGAGGAAGAAGCGAGAAAGGAAGGACATTCAGATAGGGCTGGACGAGGCGATGGCTAGGGATGAACAGTCAGAGGAGGAGGCCATCGTGGTTAGACAGTCGTCTCTTGCTGTTTCAGATGGTACGTTATATCGCGCACTACTCACATATATATAATTTTATGTTCTAACATTAGGCCTTCTAGTCTCTATTGCCAGTGAAACCGACAAGTTTGTACCTTCGTTCACCTCTTAACGCAAATTGGGCTAATTGTATGTACAGATCGCCAATCCAGGTTCCTGTCGCCGGTACAACTGGATCTGATCTATTGCCGTCTATCCCTGATAAGACACCAGATTCTAATCAGCCGGGTCCTTCTTCACCCTTCACCCCTAGAAAGAAAGGTAGAGGCTTTGGTGATGTCTTCAAGAGCGTCGAAACACCTCATGGTGGTACCCTCCTTGACGATTTGTATACGTCCTATGTCAAGTCTCTCCCAGCCCAATGTGAGGTTATGGACGAGAGCCTTCAAGACCCGCGCCTCAAGAAGTACTATCGCAACCTTCCTAAATTAAGGTTAGTTTCCTCCCGTATCTCCTCCGCATCTACTAACTCTGCCATAGGCGAGGTACGTTCGAGTCATGGAGCGATGCTAGGGGGCAAGGTATGATCATGTTCTCCCGTTGGTCTCGCATGTGCCGTGCTATGAGTTTTGAGTAAGTGTTTGATAGCGCACCTGAATAAATCTGATCGCTTCTTTACAGTACCTGCGTGAACGCTATCGAATTCAGATCTTACGCCAATTTCATCAACCCTTCGAGGATATCCCCCCTCGATGTGTGCGTAAAGCAGATCGGTATTGGTACCCGCCCACGGTATTCTCTGTATACTCTAGGTCACAGGCCCGCTATATGTTTATCAACTATTTTCTGCGACGCATCTCATGTTCTGGTACCACCGGAACGAGGGTTGAAGCAGAAATCTTTAAGCGGGATATTCCATTCTCAGGAATGGGAACGGTTTGTAGGGTTCATGTGCACTGTATTCGATCACGACAAGATGAGCGCTCAGCTCTCCAAGGACTCTATTCAGTTCTCTACCAAAGCTTATTTTGGTAAAGGTAGTATGCTATCCCTTCTTGTTTGTATACTGTGCTGAACAATATTTAGCTCGGGATGGCGATACTCGAACTGACCGTTTCTCGTCCATGTTTAGCAACGTTTCTAGTCCGTCCATCAAAGGAAAGGGCACGACCGCAGTCGCCACCGAAAACTTCTCTCTTGAATATGATGCCGAAAGCGAGTGACCTATTATACTCTATCCTGTTATGTCTTCTAATCCAACTCTAAATTAGTTCCGGTATATGATGCTCGTGACATAGAGCTTGACTTCGGATCGGATCTGTCTAGAATCGACGATCTTCCCAAATGGTCTGAAGATGTACCTCTTGGGTCCTTTGTTATCGTTGGGTACACTGTCTCTGTTTTCATGGTTGAGAAGACCCGCAGTTGGTCTATCAGTCTGAATATTCAGTGGGCTATCATTCTGGGTATCCCTGACGCCTAGTGTGACCTTTTGCCTCTTTATACTATTACTACCCTGTCCTTATACCACCACCTATATACATCTGTACTTCGTCTGTATTTCGTCTCAATCTTATATGATTTCCGTATTCGCGAATATCGATCGCTCCGAAGGCGCCTGATTAGTATGCTCTGTAAGGCAACTTCAAGTCGAAGCCGCCTCATCAGGCTTTGATCCGACGCCACATGTCACTTATGTTATGGGTAACTGACGCTTGCTCTTCGTTGCCTAATCCTTCGGGAAGGACACGCTCAGATATAATGACTTGTCGAAAGGTTGACTTAATATGCCCGTACTTCGGTCGTCAATATCGATGGCAGTCATGTGATTAAGGTGAAGAGTCTGGAACCGTAGAGGACATGAAGGCTGCGTGCTAAGGCCAAATGATATGCATAGAATGAACGTCCAAATGTCAATCAAGGGTATACACTCAATAATCTTTGATTGGCATGTACTTGGACCCCTTCGGCAAGCTCATAGATCCTACCTAGTAGGTACCACTTTACTGGACCCTACGTGATTCGAGTCGGAAACTCTATATACTAAATAAATGTATTGCCACCTGTTTTTCATGCACGAGCATGCCCCCTGTGCGGTTCTTTCAGTCAGTGCTGCCTCCGTCTGATCATATTTTGACGGTCCCGCACACGATTGTGGAATAGCTATTAGTATACGACCCGTTTATCGCGGTAAGGGTTCGTTTGCACGAGACAATGCTGTTCCATCTATTTTTAGATTATAGAGGGTCGTCTGCGCGTAACTTGAGGCTTTTTGACCCCAATGCAATTCATCGGATGAGCAAACATCACGCATAATATCTATAGGTCTTACGCTGTGCCCTCAGGCTATTCACGCCAAGTTACATGATATTTGAATTGCAGAGGTGCATCAGGCCCATTATTAAACCGATCGTTTGGCGCATCACTTTACAGCCATCGGTAGCAGTTGCGTGGCGCTTTCCCGGACCTCTCGAATATCGGGTTCTTTGTTCCGCCGTGGCTATTTATACACGCTACATTCCGGCGTCCCTTGCTTCGTGGAGTCTAAGGCTGTTACACCATCTTTTGTTTGCTAATAAAACGCCATATTTGTATCAAAATGAGTTGACTATACTGGCGCCATTCTTGCGCTTAATAGGTGAGTATTGCACCATGCGTTTGGGTATATAAGGGTCATCCGCTTGCACGGTACCTCGTACGAACTCTGTTTACTACACTCATCTTTGTTTTAGCACCTCGTATTGGTGTCAGAGATGCTCTTCATATCCCCTTCCTGTGGGGATACTATTACGAGTGGATCTGGTTGGGTTCTCGCTACCGATTTACCCTCCAATACAGATATTGTACCTGATGCCGATACGCTCCCGACGTACCGCCTTGATGCTCGGTTTGGACCTGAATGCAACCAGGCCGCAGGTATTAAGAGTGTGATTGGTGGAGGTAGATTTGTTCGTAGAAGTTTTCTGAGGGAGGAACTCACTGGATTCGAACTGGCTGTCCCTGGAGATGGCGTCCCGTATGGCACCATGTTTGATCTTGTGGCTTATGTTAGAATGGCAGATTACTCTTCTATATCATCTTCTAATCCTCTCTTTTTTGGTGTCCGCCTTCCCCTCGTCGCTGTATTGAAGCATCTCATTGTACAAGAGCTTCGTGATCTGGCTAACCTGCATTCTGTGCGCCTTCCGGGGCGAGTATCAAAGATAGACCTCCTGGAATTATTGGCCGCACATGAATGCATACAGTGCGAGCACTTTGTTTCCATTCTCAGTCCTCATGGAATATCAATATCGGACAGTGTTTATGTGTATTGTGATATGGATTTTGATAGGGTGAGGAGTGGAATGAAACCGTTTACGTACAAGGAGATGTCTGGCATTCCATCCATCCGCGATGCTTCTATTCTTCTTCCCTTCAGATCAGGTGGTGTTGTGTCGCGTGTTGTGGACTTATCCGCAAATTTGATACCGCGTGCAGCTGAGCTGTTTTGGACGGAGATCGATTGGGTTTTATTTGCAAGTAAGGGCTCGAAAGCAGTCGTTCATCTCTTAGCTCGGATGCATGGAATAACAGTATCCGGTCGGCTATCCCGAAGAGCTGCTTTGAGCGCTATTGGGTCCCATCAATGTACACGATGCCCTCGATACTGTGTAATATTCGAGCCTGTGGTTAAGAGAAATAAGAAACAGTCGAAAGTATATGTTGAACTGCCTACAGATACTGGGGTATTTAACGAGCCCACCCATGAGCATCTTGAAGACATCTCTTATCCACCGCCGCCTGCGTCTATTACAGAGCTAGGTGCTATGTCGAGAGTTCTGCGATGCACTGTCGCCTGAAAACATCCAAGAGTCCGGCTGTATGGTCTGTGGTCAGTTGACTCTATCCATTGATTTAGTAGCTGCACATGACTCCGGCGTGTCTCTCGATCCCCTTGTCGAGAAAGGTGTGGCTCGCATTCAGCGATTCTCCGACTCAGATCCCATCGCGTTCTATGATGGACCTGTCTTAGATACATCTCTGTCTCGAATGTGTAGAAAGTGTTTGACTTTGCTCGCTACGGGCGTTAGACCACCGACCTCACTTGCGAACGGAAGGTGGCTGGGGGAAGTACCTGAGGTCCTGAGGATTCTTACTTTCACCGAACAACTACTAGTTGCAAGGGTTCGCCATAATCGTTGTGTTATACGCGTGTCTGGTGGTGTGACGAGGATGGTTGCGAACGTGATATCTTTCGCCAACCCCACTCCCAAAGTTTACGATAAACTTCCTCCTCCCAGAAAGGATATCGAGAACGTGCTAGCTTTTGTTTTCACTGGCATCAGCCCCCCCTCCGATAGCGATTTGCACCGCACCCCAATGCTGGTTCGACGAAACAATGTTCGGTATGCATTGGATTGGCTCAAACGAAATCACTGTGATTATACGGACGTTGACCTTGATGTTGATAATCTTCTGGAATATGAAGAAATGGGTATACCAGTTAAGGTCATTTATCGCAGAGATGAAACCGCTACGAACGTGCCTGTTAGCTCTACAAGTATGCATGATGACGGTGAAGAGGTAGGGGTCGACAGTGGATTTTGTCCCTTCCAAGTGAACGGATTAGTCGGCCCTCGGCTCCTCACAATGACTGCTGATGCCAGGAAGATGTCTGCTTTACTTCACATAAAGAATGGCGGCCACGTACTTGCAATAGGTCAAGCATCATCTCCTGAGTCTATCTACGACAATCCTCAGCTTTATCCTAGTATGTTTCCGTGGCTCTTCCCTTATGGTTTAGGTGGTATTGGCAATACCCGTGTGTTTGGTCCACTATCTGAAGGTCGACAAAAGCAACTGCTGCTTATGCATCACGACAAGCGATTTCAAACAGACAGTCACTTTGTTATAGTGGCTTTCAATCATCAGCAATTGAAGGCTAGCACTACTGCTAGTTTCATAATGGCGAAGAGGGCCAATTTCGCATCCATAGCACAGGACCTGAGGAACATTGATCCGTCTCTTTTGTCTTTGATCGCAACTAGCTTGCAGTCAGGCTCTCAGTTTACGCCACGTTCGACCGCCGAACGGCGGGTATTTTCTCTTCTCGACAAAATTGACATCGTCAACGGTCGTGTCCCCGGATCCATAACAGCCCGTAAGCACATGCGAAAGGAGCTGTGGTCCTTGATATCTTTCATGGGCGCTCCTAACTGGTTCCTTACGTTGTCTCCAGTCGACATTAAGCACCCCTTATGTATCTATTGGGCAGATAGAGGCGAAGAGTTTAGGCCCAAAATCAGAACCCATAGCGAGCGCTATCGGCTGGTCATTAGTAACCCGGTAGCGTGTGCACGTTTTTTCCATTTCCTCGTAGATCTGCTTATTCGATGTATCCTGCGGTGGAATAATCCGGATTCTCGTTCGGGTGTCTATGGAAAAACCTCTGCATACTATGGAGGTGTCGAACAGCAAGGAAGAAATACACTTCATCTCCATATGCTCATATGGACTGCAGGATCCTTCAGCCCGCAACAGGTCAAGGATCGCCTCTTATCGGACGATTCCCAGTTCCAAAAGGAACTCTTTACTTATCTCGAATCATGTGAGAAAGGAGATTTTTACAACGGTAACCTCGATGACTTGCTGGATAAAAAGAAGAGGGGTGACATCCTTCAACGAGATCCCGCTTTGGAACTTCCTGTCCCCCCTCCGGCTCTTGCACCTTGTACATCCGGACTTTGCGACACCGAGTGCGTTTGCATCACTTGTCGACATCTTCGAACTTGGTATCGCACCTTTCAGCAGCGTTGACGACGTATTACTATCTTCAAATGTGCACAGTTGCTTTTTGAAGAAGGAGGTTGTGGATGCGAGCGGCGCTCTTCGTCAGCATCTCACTGGTAAAGGCTGTATCAACAAAAGGGGTATGTGTACGGCTCGTTTTCCTCGAGATACCCATGAAGTTTCCAATGTGGACTCCAAGGGACATATCAGCGTTCGCAAGAGGGAATCTATGATAAACGCGGTTGTGCCCATCATATGCTGGGCACTTGGATGCAACACAGATTCTGGATCTCTTTGTTCGGGTACCGCCGTCGCTGCTACTGCCGGATATATAGCAGAGTACGTCACTAAGATGGGGCTCAAGACTTACCAGATTTTCTCTGCAGCTTACGATGTATTCGAAAAGAACACAGATTTGATGGATGATCTGCAACACAGCGCCACTGAATCGTACGCGTCCAGAAAGTTGATTCTTAAGATGGTGAATTCCTTGACGTCCAAGATGGAGATAGGGGGACCTATGGCTGCCATGTACCTCCTGGGACACCCGGATAAGTACACTAGCCATCAGTTCATAGCTCTATACTGGAAGTCTTATGTGAACCACGTATTGCGCGAATGGGACGATCATGTGCATACCTTCGCTGCAGACGAATCCAATACATGTGCCATCCAATCCATTCAAACCTCGTATGAAGAGGGTACACACCCTTTGATGGATGACGCATCCACTGATGCTCCAGAAGACAATGGCGTTATTTTGGATAGAAGGGGATACTATTTCGTTTCTCGCTACTTCGTTGATGATTATCGGTATCGACCGGTTTATGCAAACAACACATCACTCTACTACTGGACCCAGTGCTCAATCAAGGAGAAGATAAATATGGATAAAGTCGCGAAGGGCGTACAGTTCATGTTTCTTGAGGAACATCCATCGCATACTTCCCATGCGGTGAGATTTGACGGTTCACGATGTAACACAATCGTTCCGAACTTCATTGGTCCGATGCTTCCTCGAAGAGACGGTGACGACCGAGAGTCGTATGCCTGTGCAATGCTTGTTCTCTTCAAGCCTTGGCGCTGCGGTATGGACCTCAGATCTTCTGATGAGACCTGGAGCGTCGCTTTCGATAGATATCATTTCTCTCCAAGGCAGAAACGATTGATGGCTAATATGCATGTACGATATGAGTGCTACGATGGCAGAGATGACTACCACATTCAGCTACAGGCGGCATCTAGGGGTAAAGAGTGTGAGGAGGAGGCAGACGAGGAAGACTTACATCTCTTTAATGACATCGCAGACGGTGATCTGATGATGAGTGAGTTGTTGGGTGGACACCTTGAGGATGAGTTAGGTACCTGGTCCCAGAGACGTCTTGCTCAGATGAGAGACTTGTCGTCGGTTTACCAGTCAGCGGGCTGGCAAGTCAATGATTTGACCGCTCTTGGTGTAGATAAGTCGGTACCATTTATACCTGAGCAGACTCTGAGCTCGAGTAAATGGAGGGAGATTGTACTAGCCGAAAGGAAATTGTTCCTGAAAAGGCGTAGGACCATGGCTGATGACGAGGTTCAATACCGCGATGCGATGGACCTTGTCCACACAGTAGACGATGTACGTGTCTTGCCCCCACAGTATTTCTTGCGGTCCTTTAAGCCTTCAGACGTTCATGTTCTGTCCACTGTGGACAGCATTATCGAGCAGTCTTCTTTGAACGAAGAGCAAATACGTGCCTTCAGAATAGTAGCCAATCATTCGAGTGAAACAGGATTCGATCCGCTTCTCATGTATATTGGAGGCATGGGAGGTACTGGGAAAACAAGAGTCATAAGAGCCCTGTTGGCTTGGTTCGAAGCCAGGAGCGAAATGCATCGCATGATTGTATTGGCCCCTACCGGATCGGCTGCTTCTTTGGTAAACGGGTCGACCTACCATTCATATCTGGGTATTAATACAGGCGATCGTCGTGGCACAGCGTCTCCTTCCTCTGTCGATGATGCTAGGACTCGCTTAATTGGAGTCCAATATATATTCATCGACGAGATATCAATGGTATCCTGTCGTGACATGTATTTAATAGACGAGAGACTGAAGCTGATCGCAGGAGTGCCTGACTTACCTTTCGGAGGGTTCAGCGTCATAGCTGCGGGTGACTTCGCTCAATTACCACCTGCAAAGGGTCAATCTCTATATAGCGGACAGGTTTCTAAGATACAGCGTGCGCGTCAAACTAATCATGACTTGGAAAACACGATGGGTCTCCTTGTATGGCATCAGTTCTTAACTGTGGTCCTTCTAACACAAAATATGCGACAAACCATGGATGGATCGGACGACGCCAAGTTCCGAACCGTGCTGGAGAATCTTCGTTATAAAGACTGCACAGACTGTGATGTCGATTTCCTCAAAAGTCGAATTCCAGCTCTGAACTCCTCCTTGAATGTCAATGACGATATGTGGAGGAATGTGTCTGTTATAACCGCCTGGAACACTCACAAAGACCAGATCAACGAGATGAACGCTTTCCGATTCGCTGTCGAAAACAACAAGCGTCTTTTCAGCTTCTATTCTGTCGATACGTTGACGTCTTATGAAGGCCCTCGTCGCCAGGGCAGACGAAGAAGGAAGGCGAACAAACCGATCTCTCTCACCACGTCCGTCCAGTGCGTACTTTGGAAGAGTGCCCCTTATACGAGTGAGCACGTAGCCGGCTGCATTCCAATATGCATTGATATGCCCGTCATGATCAGGCATAACGAAGCCACTGAATTGTGCATCACAAAAGGTCAAGAAGCCAGAGTCGTGGGATGGACGTGTTACGAACTCGCTGAACATCCGACACATTTCGCCTTGGATACCCTGTTTGTCAGGCTCGTGGACCCCCCCAAGATCGTAAAACTGCCTCACCTCCCAGACAATGTGGTTCCCCTTACGAAGATAAGTTCTTCCATACGTGCCGTCCTCCCAAATGATAAGATTCTCCCTATCAGCAGGAAACAGGTTCCTGTTCTGCTAAACTTCAGCATGACCGACTACGCCTCACAAGGGAAGACTAGGACTGTAAACGTGGTTGATATTAGTAAATGTAGGAATCATCAAGCCATATATACCGCTTTATCCAGGGGGACGAGCGCTGCCAGCACCCTAATCCTCCAGGATTTCAATTGGGCCAAGATTAGAGGCGGTTTATCTGGGTATCTGAGGCAGGAATTCAGGGATTTAGACACACTTGATGAGTTAACGAGGAGGCGTTACGATCATGAAGTTCCTGGTGATGTTGTAAAAAACACCCGGGATAATACCCTGCAATCGTATCGGGCTTGGTCGAGGGCTAACCCCACCTTGTCTTCGCGTGTTGTCCCCGAGCCTTCGGGTCTCAATCGTGCTGCATTAGATGAAGACCAATGGCCTCTCAAGAGAAAACAGCGCGATGTGGGATTCGAGCTAAGCGCGCTGGTGGGTCTTGCCTGGGATTCGGCTGATCATAGCTGCTCATTCGATGCGGTGCTGCCTATCATCAAGGCGTTATGGGATGAGAGTCCTGGAAATTGGACCCATCGTCTGATGGATTTAGGTGTCTGCATGAAGACCTACGTCCAGTACCTACCTTCTGTTTTGGTCGATAGCGTCACGTTTGAATCCGTGCGAAACAGCTTGAGGGCATACCTTCGGGACCAGGATGCGGAGCAATTTCCCTATGGAACAACAGGCGTTGATGTCATGCATCTAACACGGTGCCTGCTTGGAGTAGCGCATAAGAATCCCATGTCCTATTTCAATTGTAGTGTATGCGAGCGAATCGACGTCGGCGGTATCTACCATAGCTTTGATCGGTTCATAGTCATGTATGGCACATGGGCCTCTACAGCCGACTACTTGGATCATTTGATAACTGCCAGTCTTGAATGCGAATGGGGAGTGATATGAGCATGGAATACCAGGCGTGTTGTTTGTTCGCTTTACAGCTTAACTCGCCCACTTTGATTAGCAGGCGGTTGGAGATCGATGGGCATAGCTATCGCTTGCTCGGCGTTGTCTACTCAGGAGACAGGCATTTCACATCTCGTATCGTTACCTCCGATGAAAGCGTCTACAGTTCGGACAGCATGATTGACGAAGGGCGTTTCCGTAAAGATACCGATACTGACGGAATGTCAGTCGATGGACTGTGGAGGAGCAAACACCTGGCTGCCGTTTTGGCCTTCTATGCCGTGTGCGATCCGGTAATCTAGTTGGCCCTTATTTCGCCCTTGCGGAATATGCGGACAGGACGCAATATGGGTTTTATTTCATACGGCACATAAATACAAGCCTCCATGTACAACCAATCCCAATCTCTATATGAATCTGCTTTATATTCAATATACTCGAGTACCACGTATCCACGACATCTCCTTGGTTCCGATCCGATGAGTCGGATTGTATCTTATATACCCATCTCTATACTAACCCACCAGATGTCGTGATAAGGCATCTTCGAGGAATCCACTCGACAACGAGGTGGCTGGAGCGGTGGGGGTGGGTGGGGTAACGACAATCTATCGACAAAGTCTGATGAATTGAATTGTTTGAGAAGGTTTCGCAACGAGTGGATGCGCGATGTATTGTACGCCTTAGGTGGGGCTCCGCATCTGGGCAGACTAACTAGTTTCATTAGGCTTACGAGACTAATGGCCTATTTTCAGCTGTTTGAAAATGCATGCCGCACGGTGCCAAATGTGCAAGGCCTCTCATTGGTTTTGTAGCTGTCCATGCATCTTGCTGATAGGAACGTAGCTAATATGACCTACACGTGGATGACTACATCAATCGCCTGGGATTGAAACAGACAGGTCCTGTATCCCTCACCGATTGCGTGCGACTGCTGAACACATCATCTCTACCTACCACCCACCTTGATCATATTTACGCTATCTTTTCAAGCAGTGTGTGTACTTTCCGCTATCGTTCTTTCTTATTTCAAACGTCTGATGCTTATGCGCTCAGGGCGTATTCGCTCTCTCTAAGCAACGAACGGCTTGATAGCCTGACGGCAGGGGACGGCACTTTGTAATCACGGAAACAAACTAGCTGTCCATGCTTCAAGTAATGTTCCGATGGAACGGTCCTCGTCATCGTATTGGAGGACAACCCATGGTCAGACAGTATTGCCGGATAGCGATCGACGCATCCAACGTATGCCGGTACATGTTACTAACTGTTGGCGCTTACAAGGTACTTCTGCATAACCCTTTACCCGCCTGGTGTTCGAACCATCTTGATTTGGACAATACATGCTGATTCTGATGCGATACACCTGCGGAAGCGACCCACAATTCACCTGCGTCGATACAATACATATCGCACCTTCTTGTCAACCGTTTCGTCTGTCACGTACTCACCGGACACTTAATATATTAGATGTTAGTCGATCCTTGCCCTCCTGCCTAGGTACGCCCCACCCCCTTCACCCGTCCTTCTTTGTTCCATGATATGCTGCAAGTTTAATTCCTGTCGTTCAATATGTGGTCTTAAATTAGTCTTGCAGTAACGTGAAGCGAAGGTACCTTCGATGTCGGATCACGCCATCCACCTTGATATAAATCAAGGCGGGCAGCTATCCTAAGATAATGCTTTGGCAGCGCCGGGCGCAAGCAAGTAATGCTCTTGAATTATTCTTACCTGTCTACAATGCGTTATATATATCTCCACACATGCCATAGAGTGCTTTGGTATCTCTAAGACGATCGGATAATGTTTTCAGATACATCAAAAGCTCAGTCTGCAACGATGGCTAATCATAGCTGGTTCGCCGACTGGCCGGAGTATGTGGTGCTCTTCCCGCTTGAGGCTCGCACATGGAAGCTTATCAGTTCACCTTCCAGGCGGCTAGGCTCGCTCACTATATAACAGCCTTCGCGAGAAGGGTGCAATACCGTGCGGCGCTCTAGCCATAAAGTTCGTAGCCAATCTGATCCGCTCAGTATTGATTACTATTGTGTCAGTGCTTGCACGCCCACAACGTCCAGTCTTCAAGGCGTACGGGATACTGTATAGTTCACTCAAGGGAATATCAGATTGCTCTGTTTCCATCTTACTGTAAGAATATGGCATCCTACCCTCATGTTCTATCATCAGCCCGGTGTACAAGTATGTGTGTTAATGCCGTGTTCTCTATACATTTCAGTATCGTTTCGGTATCCTTCAAGGTGGATCTGGACCATTCGCCTTGTAAATCACGCATTCCACCTCTTGGCGCGATATGATGTGACATTTTCTCATCCACCGTCCTGCGAAGCTATCACTGGGTTTCGTTACTGTTAAACATCCATAACGTTAGCATTGTGTCATTTCGAAGGAGTTCCGATGTCCTCTAACGTTTCGATGCGTATCATTCTGTTATGGTAGCTTGACAATGAACCCGCAATCATTGGACCTGTGTCCGGGTCGGACTCGAGCGCCGCATCCTGCGCCTATGGTATCATGTAGACGCCCCCGAATGCTCAACACACACCCCACAGTATACAGAGCTAAGGAAATACGTACTCTGAGTAGCATGAACTACTGGCTCGTATATACGCAATAATATATTTCGTACTGTAGACGGTCGTTGGGAAGATCGTACCAGGCTGTGTCGTCATCCGAAGAATGTCTCCAATCTCTGTATGGACGATGAACGGAAAGTGGAAGGCAGCTGCTAGACACCATGCGACATATAACACTTTATGGTACGGCAGAGTCTGGGATATTTTATGTCAGCCTTACAGGCAGGTCGTACGTCCCTAACTTTCCATCTTTTCTTTCTTTCGGGGTTTTTTCTCTTTATACGGATATTATGTGGACCACACTGATGATCGACCTTTTTTGGGTATGAGCGTATACTATAAAAGGTTTGATCAATTCCCAAGTCGGAACCACAGAACCAGTGACACTGTTGTATGCTCAAGACTTCGATGGACGAAGCCGATCTCAAGGAAGTCAAAGCCGAAGTCAGGTATCATATGAGGGTGAGTGGTAGTATACCTACACCTCGCATATTGCTAACGTACCGCAGACCCATATGTTAATATCTCTCAAGTGTGCCTTTTTCGGGACTGACTGCGAAGAGGTCCAGATGGTGCCGGTTCCAGTCCACGCTGGATACGAAGAGGACACCATGGCGTGCGATCTATATCATCGCTTCTACGTTAACACTCTCAACCCTTGCCACAACCGCGTCATAAGGTTTGAAGATTTCACTATAGACGTTGGAAGTTGGCCAAGGGAGTCTAATAAATCCTCCAAGTATGTCGTGTTTTACGGAAACGGGGTGAGTTACAATCTATTCAATGGTGAATTTCATTCTGATTGACCAAGCGACAGATTGGGGTGGTACCAACTACTTGATCCGTGGACTGAAAGGAGGACGGGAGCTTAAGATCAAGGGACATGTTCTTGTGGCCAAGACAGACCAGAACGGAGTTGTGAAGAGGTCGAACGTAAGGACTTGGGAACTATTTCCGAAATGTTAGTCAAGTAAGTGTATCGACATTCAATCTCTTTTTTTTTCGCTTTGTTTCTGATGCCACTTTGTATAGGGTTCTCTGGGAGTGCCAGTTTAACATGGTACCCCGAATTCTGGGCGGATACCGTAGAGACGTAAGGTCCCTCAATCGTATAAAGGCCTGGAGGGAAATGTTTCATTATACTTATCCACTACCCACCAATATCTTTCTTGTCTACTTTGCTTTTGCAGTTGATCCTTTACCTTGTACTTCACACTGTCTGTTCAACCTGCTCTTACCCTTTATCGATGCCGAAAATCCTCTACACCCCGTCACAGACGTGCCACGCTTCGACCTCCACCTCGATATGCTGCCGCTGATCACCATCGAGGGTTGATATCCCCCACCCACCTGCGGTCGTTCAGACCGTATACGACACGCGAAGAAGCTCATCTCGCTGGTCTTCACCATTCCAGAGTTATTCCTTCGCGTCATCTCGCAGCTGGACTGGCACGATCTCATGCGGATTGCCAAGGTATCCAAGCATGGGCAGCATGTGTTCGGGTACAGATAAGCGACCGTATTCGATACCTCCTTGATCGTTGGATTCCCGCCATCCATATGCAGGACTTCCTCAATGCCCTTAACCGCTCTGGTGACGGTTGTGGTTGGGTCGGTTGCCCCGCAGGCTTTTCAGTTTACATTGCGAGTGGTACGAAATGGCGATGAAAAGGGGAGAGCTGCACACGATGGATTGGTCCTATGACCTCAACATCGTTGCTCCTGCCGGAAGGGCGGGCAGAGTGCAGGGCGTTTTTCCAGAGTATCGGATACGACACTTGGCTCTCAGAGGGAAGTCGCATGCCACTATCATGGCTTCGCTTCTGGCATGGAGCGCGGTTACATGTGTCGAGAAGACGGAACAAGTAAGCACTCCCCTTGTTATCGTGTCTAGTGTTGTGACTAACCATATTTTTATAGAGCAATGAAGTCACTATAACTGAAGCTACTGAGGCGGTTGTACCTGTCGTCGTTGCGTCTCCCACCACATGCCAACTGAACATGTTCTCGTCCACCACCCTCTTCACCTTTGTGCCCCTCTTCATAACAAAGTACATGGGGAATGCGGACTGACATAACGAGCCTTTCATACCACACGAACGCCCTCATCCCACCATCATCCTCTATCCCTCGAACAAGCAGTGGGAGGGGTAAGTGTGGGGATCTACTGCCCTTCGAGGTTTAGAAAGACGATCCGCGATCCTCTCTACGGCTGTTTTTGTATGGAACAAACAGTATGCTGTGCCTGAAAGCAGGGTCAAAGGAGTTGACTACCTTCTAGCACGAGACACTGTAGTCTGGCGTTTCAGCACTTATTGCCGCACGCATCCTGCCCCAATTACATTCCTCGATTCAGGTCCCGCAATGTACTCTAGTTGATCCCATTTCTCGCCCTGGTCTTCTGCTATTTATTCTCTGATCTTGACCAATTTATTATATCACTCTTTTCCTTCTTTCTTGCTTCTCCATGTTTCTGTTGCCTCTCTCTGATATATCCTGGTTGATGTACACTCGGCAGATAACACGTGAACTATTGTATACTTACGACGCGAACGCAGGATGTATCTTATTTATTTATATACTTGTGGGATATACACGCCAGTCCAAACAACATACCAGAGCATTTTGTCCATGTTTCATGATCGAGTTACTCAAAGACTATAGGTGTTGGAATGTAGGTAGTTCGAATGACGACCGGGATATAGAAACAGACTGTTTGCGAAGTACCTTCCTTCTGCTTTCTAGACCTTTGTGATTCTTTACCGTATACCTCATATTCAATAGTTTATCTAGTGCTGTCACAAGTAAGCTATACTTATAAGGACACGAACATGATGCACTTTATGTTGTAGGTATGGGTACCAGCCCTTTCCGCTGTAGCTCTCGGATCGACTGTGGACTTAGAGCTTAGATTAGATCGGACAGCCACGTTACATCCGCTTTCCCCGAGCTCGTTGTCTTTTGCCTCCGTCTTCTGCTTTCACTATTGGATGTGCTGCTCACTCTATCCGTAGGTAAAAACCGCTTCGCTATTAATATCAGTATCCCCAGTGCTGCGGAGGGTTGGGAAAACGTGCCACACATCGTGCTCGAGCTCTACATCGGGTCTATGGGTCAAGCTGGACGACGCTGTTCGATCATGCACTTTATAGGCGCCTATGGCTGTGGGCTTCCGTTTCTACACCAGACCAAACTTTTGAATATATACATTCATCTTAGGATTGAAGTACAGTCTACTTGACGTTGCAGGTGGAAGCTGATCCTGGAAAAGGGGCAAATACCCAATTGATTGATCGCCAAAGGCCGACGCGATTTGTTTACACTGTAAACAAAGTCTTTACTGGTCCGATTTGCGAACTGATTTCAGTGAGACGGGGTAATTGCCGAAAGTCTCGCCTCAGGTACACGAACTGCGGTCTTTGGGCCCTATCAGAGGGTCGGTCATATATCAGATACGAAAACACGTCGTCCAGCGACGCGCATATAAGTACATGAGTACGATAGGGGTGATATCAACTACCATACATTATGGAAAACCATCATTTGTATTCCTATGGAACTGACGACGGTCCCAAATGTGAGTCCCAATATCGAGTCCAAATGACTCTTTTTGCCTTGCTTGAGGCCCAGCTCCTCCTCGAGGAGGCCTTTGGGTTAGGATAGGGGCTCTCGCGACGCGTCGAGTCGTTATGAACCACTGTCGCCGACACCAGCCAGCTGTCACTGTAACGGTTCCTCGCTGTCCCAACTCTTTCCTTTCTAGACTCATCGCGCATGAGGCGGTATTGATGTTAAGATTCGTTCTATGGATTGGTCGCGTCTATATTGGGCGCTTAGCCGTGCCTGGACCTCGTCATCACTCGTACTTGATTCCGTTGTATGCTCCGATCATTCCTTGTTTGTGCGCAAACAATCGCGCTGGAAATTAACGCGCGCGTCATACAGCCAGTAGCGTACTTTCTCGTTCTGATTGCAGGCATGCAGTATTTACTAGTCTAAAAGCGAATACGACCTATATCGCTTTATCTGAAAGCATTTACAGTATACCGGATACTTTGAAAAGCTGAGATGGTCCGAAACATTGTAAGCAAACTCACTGTCTAAATAAGCGCCGTCCTCAAATGCCTGCGTTTATTGATGAATCTGCACGCGATGTGGAAGACGACTGGAAGAGGAACAGGATTGAAGAGGATAACGACGGAGAGGAACTTAATGAGCGTGTTTCTGTGAATAAGACATCTGTAAGTCACTCTTTTTATCCTTGTGATATGGTACAAGTCGAAGGCCTACCGTTCGTTAGACTTCCGAGCCAATTCTACTACAGAAGATGATCTCTCAGCAACTAACCACCGGGCACGATGGATATCAGTGGTTGACGTTATAGCATCTGCCTATCGCCGCAGAGCCTGCTACGCATTCGATCGGAAGCAGTTGCGTGGCCGACGGAGGCACACCTCCACGATCAAGCCAACATTGCTTCAGGCGAAATTAAGCGACCATTTGCCACTTCAATCGCTTCGAAATCCGCGCCATCGTCACTGAATTCGGTTCATGGCCCTTCATCTCGGACGTCCAGGAAGCTCTGAGGCATCCAGCTCCTCTCTCAGGACCATCGAGCTCGTCCAATCAAAGGCACCCACTTTGTCTATGCCCCCGCCCTTTTGTACCCCCTTCCACCCAAGTATCTTTACAGCGGGTGGCTAGGACCTCAGAGACAGGACAATGGCATGCAAACAGTACGTCTATTATTATGCTTACATTTCGAGTGCGTATATCTGTTTCAGCTGAATGCATCTGCTTTGCTGTTGAGTAGCCGATCTCTTGAAGTGGACCTGAATCCAATCAGGCACATACCGCAATGACATCGGGCTTATAGTAGATGTCGCTGAAAATGTGGCTACTACCTATGTCGTACCCAGAATCGGGGACCCTGATGCCCCCAGGCGACGTGGGTCAAAGAGGTTCTTCACATCGAAGGAGGTTCAGCGATACGTCAGGAGTGGCCGGGACTTTACCTATGAGAACAGCCTTGGCTTCGATCGCTGGACGCTAGGAGAGGCCACACCCGCAATCTTCAAGTGTGGATTTGAAGTCCTTTCGCTCAAAACTGGCTACAGCGGCCCTGGCGAACTCCCAACTGTAGAGGAGTTTCAGCTCTTCTACACGAACCACTGCCCCCACCTCGACACTCAAGAAGGGTTGGAACTCCTAGAGCGCACCGCACGACTGCTTCTTCCACCGATATCACCCAGGGAGCGCTGCGAAATTGTAGGAGGGGCCTTTGTTCGGTTCTGTCTGTACAGTAACGGGACCATCGCACAATGAGCACGAGCTCGACGTGGTTGTTCTCGGAGGTCCTCATGCTTCAGTACCCCGCTTGCCTGCTTCGTCGTTTTTTCAGGCCAGGCGATCTGGTGGAGGCCCGGCTTGGTTTCCACGTGGGCACTGTGGCATTCGTCGTCGATGTCCAGGATGCACAGTGACAGCACTCGACGTTGTAAGTTGCCTCTTCACTGATGTCTGGCCCGTTGTATTCACTGCGTGTTCTTAGGAGTCCTGCAGCGAAGTAACCTTCCTGAAGGACTTCTTGGTCTTCCACAACGAGGCGTTCACTCCAATGGGTGATGATGCACATAGATGGCTGTCTGTTGGCCATATTAATCGCGCTCCAAACGGGGTTCAGATAGGCGACATGTGTGAAGTGATACGAGGCCCCGAAGCTGGCGCCAAAGGTCGGCTCATTGACAAAATCGGAAGACCTTCGTCTGTGGCATACGACAGTTACAGGATGACATATGGGTTAGAGCTCGATGTCGCAGACAAGGGAACAAGGGCATTGGTGGAGGTAGATGGCCAGTACAGACTCATCATCGCACCCACGAAGGACCTCAAGTTGTTGACGGAATACATGCCACTTACCGGTGCTGATGTCTCAAGACTCGTCGGATCCCACCCACACCTATCAACTATCATCCCCGTGCAAACGATGCTGGATGATTTGCCTGATAGGTTTACGAGATTCATTGGCTACCGGGTCACTGTGATTGGTACCCACCATTTGAAGGGTTCACAAGGATGGTTGCGAGCAGTGTCAATGGACGTCGCTGTGTGCGAGCTCGACCATTCTGCTGTATTTTCAAAAGCTACCCACCAGCTCCATGTTGACAAAATCGGGGTTTATTGGTGCGTGCGTACTGCTGTTTCGAATCGACACACATGCTAACATAGTGTTCAAGCTCTACATCTCGTAAATGGGTAAAGTTGGAGGATGCTATTCGCCCCAACAGACGTGGGATAACCATGGTTTATGAAAAAGAGGGTGCTCCGCAGCGGCCCCTTATGCGAGCTAGGACTCCACCTGCTCCTCCTCTGCCTTCGCAGTACCTGGATCCGTCTGGGATCCAGATCCCCAGAAAACCAACGGTTGCGAGCTTTCAAAATGGAGTGAGTCCCCCGCTATCGTCGCTTGACTCCCTGATGACTAACCTTTTCTTAGTTGAATGGTTTCCTGCCTTGGCTTCAGCACTGCCTACACCAGGTCTGCTGGTCAAGCTGGAAGCTCCGTTCATCATGTTCCATGGAAATCCAAACGTATGGCGTATCATGAAGCTTAACGGCTCCGCGGCACCCAGCCTTGTTTACGGGGTCGAAGGGGTGTTAGTTTCCCTATCGAGCACCCTACAGAGGTCCCGCCCGATCGAATGTTGCCACTTCCGTCCGTCTGAGGTACAGCGACCTTACGAGGCGCTGGTCGTCCATCGACGCCACGAATTCTTTGGTAGGGTTGTGTTGGTGAAGCCTTGCGATTCACCTCGTGTGTGGGTTGTATCACTGCCGACAGGGAAGGATAAACGAAAATTCAGGTTGGAAGACGAAGATCTGGTGCTTTATGGGCGTTTTATGACTATAGAGGCATTGTATATTAGCTATCCGTTCTGAATACTTTACTTCAACCCCCCCCTAACAGCCACCACAGTTTGAAAGCATACAATGAGGGCTATACAAACCAATGATGTTGTAAAATACGTGAGGCACGTATTCACGTCTCTCCAGACCGAAATATGCGGCAAGGCCCTTTGGAGTGCGGTAGGGACACCATCGAAATTACTCTGCATGGTGAGGATGCTACTTGCATTTCCCATTGGAAAAGAGTGCGTATACAGCCCAGATCTCATGGAGCGCGTATTTGGGGATGGGCAACCTCCAGCAGCACCCATGAAACGCTGCACACCGCTGCGCATCTCTGACTCTAACTGCACTTATCTTCTGTCAGGTAGCCTCTGCAGCTTGTCCTCAACATCTCTGTATTCCCCTAGATACGGATGTTAATATGCTACCGTTGAGCCTAATGATTGCTATATTGCGGGCTATATTCAGGCAGCTTGCAGGCCATACAAGGCGGCCGGGAGGATTGAAATAACATAGATGGTCACCAAGATCTTGAAATCTACACCTATCGTTGTATTCTAAATGGGGAACAAGCACACGGTTCCTTCACAAACAGTTACACTTGACATCCAAGGCCACACCAAAACTCACTACCTCAGGGGACTCATATATACAGTGAAGGATTTCACTTCACAGCAATACGCGTTGGCAGAAAGCAATGTGTTTGTTTTTATTTCAGCATACAGACCGGATACGAATCATGTATCTACAACGGTACACTGGACAATATTAGAGAGTTTGCGCAACAGCGCCGTGGCGCTTTTTGGACATTGCGCGAACCGATGGCTGGGCGCTGATGCTCAGGTGGAGCTGGTGCCCCTGGCACTCTACCATCCATAAAATTCTGGCATTCCCGACGAGCTGCGATCGCTAGATCGTACAGATTTGGGGCTAGTGTCGAGCAGAGGTGTCTAAAGGATTCGGCGGTGTCAAACACAGGAATTGACCACAGGTTTCTTAGTGACACAATTTATGAACTGCGCAACGCGAAAAAGCGCCAAGGCGCTCTGTGAGCGCTGTGGAGCGCCGTGGCGGTGTTGCGCAAACTCTCTAGTAAATCTGCTGATTCCCAGATAAGGGGCAGATGGCGCAGCTTGGTAGTATCCGTATATGTTTACTCTGACGCTTTCTGAATACATGGATAGGGTGATTGGGGAGGGGGAGGGGGAAGAGGGATGTAATGTGGTTTGAGGATACGGACAAGACGCGCCTACCGTCCAAATCAGGTACGTTAATCTCGACGCGATTTGTTTGGACGCCTTTGAACACGGATCAATGAACAAACAATCCGCTCCATTGACAAGTCAGGAACCTCAAGTTCAAGTGCTAGCCTCAAGGCAGAGGAGTGGAAGAAGAAGGGCGGATACATTGATCTATATGTCCAAATAGAGGGCAGATTTAGTGGAAATGTAATATCTGAAAAGCTCACACAGCATCAATGGGAACAAGGGCTGCAGGATCCTGCTTGGGCATCCCGATAACAATGTCCCATTAGATGTAGGTTACAAGGATCCAGGCTTGATCCCTGTATTGCAGTTGAGTCGTGCGGCAGACAATAGTGTAAGTACTATCGTCCGTTTGAGGACGGAACTCAAGATCCTTTGGTCTCGGCGCGACATACCCGATTTGGGTGTGTCACTTCCCATTTGAGTTCGGCGCCATCGCGTATAACCTTACGCCTGTCGCTCCCTTCATCCTGTCCGTATCTTTCATTTATTCTTATTCTCTTCATCCTCGTCTGTATCGAAGACAGCCGGACAATCAGATGATCCCATCTAATTAAGGTACATTGCAGGCCCTATCTACTATACATATAACCCATGTACCTGCTACCTGATTCGGGGGTCCACCTCTCGAGCAGGTTTTCCTGCCGATACCACTCTTTCTCACTCAATTTCGCTCACGTCTATGTTGTCGTCTAAGCTTCTTACTACGAAGAATTTCGCTTTCGTTTCTACTCTTAGTGCTTCGCCGAGAAGCCTCCTTCACGTTGCTATCTCGTATCGTTCCCCTTCCCCCATCCTTCTCCCACCTCTCTAGGTCCTGGCAGCCTCACCGATTGGTGATCGGGCGCTTCACATACCCTCGAACCCCTGAGTGCGATCCCAATACCTTTACACTCTCTTCATCTGGAGCCCACCGCGAGGTAGGCTTCTTTCACTATTGTCTTTGGCTCTAAACCCGGACCATTACCTTCTTCGAGATTTTTCTCTTTCCCTCACTTATCCTGTCCCCATCGTCATCATTCAACCACGCCTCCTAGACGGATAGCCAAGGCCGGTCTAGCATCAGCCTGCACCGACCAACTCATCCTCCCTTCTCACAACACTCCCCCTCCTTCCACACCAGTTCAAACGCGAGCTCGCGCAGGTTCGTTATATTCGCCTCAGCAATTCTTCTCGCCACCATCGTCGCCCAACTTCTCAGATTCCCATCGCTCGATCCGTTCCAGTCCACACACCCTACTTATCTTATTGCCCTAAGGTCTTCCCCCTTGATCTCCAATCCTCCAACTCGCCAGTTCAACCATACATCTGGCTTTTGCCCTCCGCCTATCAAACTCTTTCCCCACCTCCCTGGTCACCAAACTTCCCTGTCGTGGCAGATACCATCACCCGTCGTGGCATGCATAGATGGTGCGAGACTTGTGCTCCTCAGTACGATGGAGTTCCAAAGGTCATCTCGGCGAGTACCTCAAGAATTTCTGGCCTGTCGCCACCTACCTCAAGTTGAAAAAACCGTTGGTCGGTGACAATTTCATATCTAACACATTCATCTTCGGTCTCCCCGTCTCCCAAATCGCCAAATTCACTCTTGTTTAGCGATACTGAAGCCTGATCACCACACCGACGATTCCTATGACTTCGATGATATCCACGATGCCGTCATCTACATCCTTTCATCAGGAACTGCATACAGGGAGACTGATGTGGCTGTCACAGCTGCTCTGCCTGCGTTGATCTGCTCTGAAGCTCTATCGCTCAATTGAATATGGTTTTTTACCATGGGAATGGAGGCTTTTTAGAGGCTAGTACCTAGTATATAAGGACTGTTTATACAGGGCATGAGCGGAATTGTGGTTGGTATCATAGTCTAGGTACCGGTCCTCTACGTTTTCCGTGTTACAACATCGTTTGATAAACTCTATTCCACCATTCAGGGTTATATAGAATCGTGTAGAACCTGACGTTACCTGTCATGGCTTGACAACCGAAATTTAGGTGTGTGCGTCGCAAGTTTGGAACGGTCGCCAAGGTTTCCTTGTGACTCTAGGGCTTTACAAGGTAGAGTCCAAGCCATTGAGACTGTGAGCTTCGCTTTCTTATACCAGCTAGTGCACAAACCTTGGACGAGAATGTTTACCTGTATATATTCAGGTTTTTTGAAACACTGCTGGAACTAAACTGAGAGATTTTCACTTCAGATTGTCGGTTGATTGCGGAATCTGTATGAAAGCTGTCTGGCTATATATATATGGGAGGTGCGGAAATATTAGCCAATGCTTGTTTGTCATTTCAGGCATATGACCTCTGCAGTTCCGAGGCATTTCCCGTATTCACAAGGAGTTATGACGTGTGTCTGTATGTCCTGCCAAATAGACATTATCGAGCTGCAAGCACAAAGAAAAGATCCAAGTGTCTCAAAGTGCTGCGGTAGGTACTGCGAGAGGCCCCTGATTTCCTGTAGAGTAGTTTTCGCGCCGATGGTATCTTGATTTCGGACTTTATAATAATTGTTCGCTTTCCCGAATTAGGAGTACATATAAAATAAGCCTATAAGTATCGTTATGAAGAAAGCCTAGACTTGAGGACCAACATGCTCTCATTCTTCGACGTGGTGACAAGCTTTCTCCAGGGCATTCGTAACTACTTTTGTCCCCCTCACGCAGTGTCGCAACCTTGCGATGTTGAGATGTCGCAACCTCGTGACGCTGAGATGTCACAACCTCGTGACGCTGAGATGTCACAACCTGGCAAGGTTGAGGTTGGACGTGAGGTTGTTGTGGTTGGATGTGAAGTGGCATCGCCGCCTCCGCAAAGTAAGTCTGTCGATTTAATTGTCAAGTTATATGGTCTAAAGATTGAATGCCTAGTCTCCTTGCCCAAGGAGAACCAGGATCTCTCTCAATCGCGGGAGAGTTACTTTGTTTCTTTGGCGACCTTCATATCGAAGACGCATCAGGTATATACCATATTGATCAGAGCTCTATAAGTAACTGACATCTATACAAGGATTTGCTGACAGGTGGTGGCCATTCCAATATTCGATGGACTGCATTTCTGGGTGCCTCCTGCTCCAAGACAAGATATGTTCCTGTCAGGGCATATCCGGAGGCAGACGAGGAGTGTACAATCGATACACTCTTTGCCCAGCACTACATTGATGGCTCAGAACCCTGGGTAACACGTCTTGGTGTGGTCGTTGAAAAGGAATCTTTAGAAGGGTTTTATATGGTAACAAGCCCCATCGTACGCAACATCTATCTTCGTCTAAGAACATTCATGTCTAATCCTGACTTTAGACGCTTCCAGGACTTGAGACCAACGCTATCATTCAGCGTTTGGTTGTGGCTGTCCCACTTGAAGCGACAGGGCTTCCAGGGTCGAAGGGGAATATTCTTATTGCTAAGGTTTACCGGGCAGGCCGAGTACTTGATATTGAGAGAAACGATTGGTTTGTTATTCAGAAGGAGCTTTTGACCTACTTTTCAGCTCCTGGTTACGGTATCTGATGTGATAGTTGCACCATAACATATAATACAGACCCCAAAATCATCACCTGCTGGGAATTGAGGTCGATTCAGAGTTCGATTCCAGGGTCAATTTTATCGCCGATTCTTGACCCAGAACTTCAGTTGTGAGTCGATCAGGATATTGACCAAGATAGGGGCAATGGATATGGGCTAGAGTCTGACTGGTGGTCACACTCGAAGCACATAAGCAATATGTGTCTAACACAACACACATAAACAATACCAAATAGTGTGTCATGGTATATATAGACCCAAATCCAACACTGCTTCAAGCTCACGTCTGTTCTTTCTCACACACTCACTATGTCGATAAATCTCTTCCACTATTCAAAAGCAGTAAATATCTCTCAATTTGTCCGTATCAGGACACATTGTGCATTGCCACCACTCCAACCAGCTTTACCAGTTCCTGCAGCTCGTGCGGGTCCTCTTTTTCTTTTAATCTCCCTTTTATCATTAATTTATCGGTTCTGTGCAATCTTCTACCATTTCATTCGCTTCTTATCACCACCCCACTCTCTTGAATCTTCACTTCCACCACAGAGCCCAATCCCTTTATCTCCATGTCCTGATGCTTTGCACTCAGCTCCGGCCTCCTTGTCCAGACCCCTTACCATTTACCATGAAGAATGGAAGGTGATTGCACCAATTTCCAATTCTATCCTTGGTGTTGGTTCCCATGTCGTCTTTTCTGGTCACTTACCTTGTAAAGAAGAGGAGCTAGATGGCGGAGATTCCGCAATCAGTGCATATGTCACCAGGCATGGAACGATTGTCCGTATCCATGCCTTCTACCAAGGCTGGGTATACTTCCTAGTCCATCTTCCAACCAGAAGGCATGAAGTGTTCACGGACCTTGGTGACGAATCCGGCATATGTGGTGAGGGCCTTTATCAAGGTGCAATTTTCATTTCACCACTGAGCAGCCACCCGCGCAACCATCTTCAACCCAATCATCATAATCTGAGCTGAGACCTTCCTTAAGGCCTACACCTTTATATACCAGACAAGTATATAGTCAAAAACCCCAGTACTTACTTATTGCTCTAATCAATCTTCTAGTGTTGATCCTCAACAAAATATGTGACAAATTTAAAGAATGTGTTGTGAGTAAGCATTGAGGCAAAGGATTGGGCACACGAGCCAACCAAATAGAATAGATAACACTAAAAGGGGAGAGGAATGATGGAAGAAGGAACAGGGACCAAATTGTCATATCCCCAAACCACCCAAGTCGATCTTAATGAACCAAACACCAGTCCTTGGTATAAAATGCCTCGGAACTTGCCGTGCAAAGCAGCGGCCTGCTACACACAGGTCAAAATAAGCGCCCATCAAAGCGAGACGCCAGCCAATGGAACAGCTCCCTCGCCTCGGCGTAGAAGTCTGTTTCAAACACTTCCATGAATGGAGCATTGAGCTATGCTGAACCAATACAGACAATTCTCTGGTATATGGAAATTTCTACAGCATGCAAGTATTGTCGGTTTGTGGAGCAAGTACAATGGCGCCTTAGCTATGTATACGAACACACCAGCACGGCATAGATGTGCATCACCCAAAGATTCACGGAAACCACACCAGGAGCTCCACTCGGTATTTCGAATATCCCCGCAGGACTCAAAGTGAATCGTTTTAGCACTTCTCGCAGATCGTCTCGTTGCACCCTGATTGAGTGATGGAGCGCCTGGAAGATGGTGCTAAAATAGTAGGCCTCCCTGTTGCTGCAGTTTAAGAGTCTACAGACAGAAATAAGTTATGGCATTTTATACGATACTGGAACAATTCCTTTGCCCTCAGAGACAGCCCACAACTACCTGGTCGGGATACTCTTTTGCGAGGAAATCGATAGCCGCACGTGCAGCAGAGTCTTTCGCCGACTGCGCCGAGCTGCCCCGCCCATACCCCAGCTGCACACAATCGTTAGAATTGGTGCTTAGCATCGGCCGTTGATGGAGACCGTGCAATTGATATCCCTCTGCAGTTCCGGCCGGAGGTCGACCCGAGGGACTAGGCGTATGGTGCAATTCGCTTGTACCCCGCCACCAAATGACAGTGGCCAACCTGAGCCCCGACCAGAATTTTTTTTTTGAAACTTTCCAAACACCATTTTTGAGTACTCAAGGACCTCCACCTTTCTTCTTGACAGTTATAAGTGGGCATAGACCTATTACTCCTTAGTTTAAGGCAGATACAGCCCTCTCCAGGGATGATTGGGGAGGGCAGTGGAGGCAGATTAGATTAGATTATTCCTATATCAGGAGATAGATAAGATCTAGCCATTTCGGGAAACTTCAACTTCCTCAGTTTTGCACCAATTGAAAAACCCTTTAGAGGAAATGATCACATCGCTATTCTAAGTGTTTTCACTAGAGGAATAAGGATTCGGACTATCACTGGTGGTGTATATAGACTTGTAACTTTGTAGTGGCCTCTAAGCGAATTGCACCATAGCAGTCGCCACTATCAGAGATTCCCAATCGAAAGGGTGATGAGGTAATTGTGCATGAGCGTGCGTACCCGCGTCCCCCATCCTCTTGACTTCTGGTATCTCCGAAAGGGATGGGAGTCGTGGCACAGTGTTGCTCTTGGGCTTCAGCGTCGACCGCTGATGTAGACCGTGCAATCGAGTTCTCCAGTCATCGTCGTGTGTGATGGCTAGATCAGCATCGGTCTACAGGAAGCAATATAATTATGAGTCAGACAAGAGCATTAAATAACACTCACTAGCTTGAGGAGTTGATTGTTGATCATATGCGAGGGATAGAGTTCCTACGTGCTGTTAGTTACCATGCAAGTATCCCGTGTCGATGGCCGGGGACCTTACCGATGACGCCAGACATGGAATTTCACCAACCATATCATACTCTGGCCCCTCTCTGGGTTCAAACCCCCAAGCGGCTTCCTCAACCGTCCCATTTTGTTCAAACGCTTTTGAAGAGGGAGCAAAGGGGGCAGAATCCGAACTTCCGCCGCAGTGGTTGCTTGGTAATGAGCAATTCTCGCCAGTTGTCGAGTTGGGCTCTGAGGCAGCATTCCCATCACTTCTCACCGTATACCCGTCGCAGCGGGAGGTGTGTTTCGTCGATGGTGTAAGCAAAAATCCGCGAAGGAAGAGGCATTGATCCTTGGCCTTTTCCCCTGTAGAATCGATCGTGGTGCTAGTCTTTGATCATGTTTGAGCCCTCCCGGTACGCGTCCAAAGGTAGTTGGACTGTGAGTTGGAGCTTTTAAGCATAAGGCGGGTCAGAATGAGCAAGTCATAGGGTGCCTTCATCGGCTCAGCGTAACTAGCAGTGGCCCAAGATGAAGATGTAACAGTCCCTGTTACAACATAAAGAGGATCAGCTTTGCCAGGGCGAAGAGACTGTAGCAGAGCCATCCCATGTTTGCAAAGCCAGTCTCGCAGTGGAGCATGGTCCTTGAGTGAGAGGAGCTGAGCAGGAGACGTCACTGCAAGGATAGCACCTTCCGAGTCCTGGCATTGGTACTTGATTTCGCGAATGTTCCTAGGATAAGCTCGTCAGTCCTACTCGCGATATTTGAACCAATAACACTCTACCAACGAGGGGCTTTTGTGTACACAGCTTATCTCGCAATTAGAGACCCCGCCAGACATGGAATCACCCTCTGAAAGGTATTCTGGATTCTGCCATACGTCTGAGAGCGGTGGCAAAGATGATAAGTGATTCTGGAGCGAAGCTAGCTGGCAATCGCCGAGGTTCATAAGCGCAGTGAAGCCGCTTGAGGTGAGTATCCCAACGTCGCCAATCCGAATCGGTGGGCCCATAGGCCATGGATTGGCGCAGGGGTACCCGTGCCCACTGGGGTAGATGTTTCTAACATAAATTTCGTTCCATGGGGTGAACCCTCAAACGTGGTGACTGGGCCGAGCCACATCGGCAGGCTGACTACGGGAGACTAAAATTTCGTGGTCATTTGAAGATTCGGGAGAACGCAACGCCTTGGAGGAGGACGGGGGTAGTCCTGGGTGCTTCCCGCTGATGCCAAGATCCTCAAGTGACATCTGGAGCAGGATCAGCAACAGGGAGCGTATATGCTTTACAGGTACTAACCACCGCGAAGTCACTTGGCGCGATTTCCACATCTTCAGGCTTGAGAGTTCCTTTTTCCTCGCGCGAACATGCGTCGTGGCAATTCATTTCGCCAGTACTGGGCGTCGTGGAATTGGGAGTAGGCGCTAGATGTCGTGGACACCGGTTAGCCCCTATTGTTTCGCCCCTATCTTTTCCTTTTTATCTTATCTTGATCCGCTTTCCATCTTATCTCCGTTACCCCTATTCTTTCATCTCCGTTCACTTGTCCCGATGGTTCCTTTCCACATTCCTACCGTTGATTACTATTTCACCTTCGGCTACGCGCATTGCCTCTGCGCAGCCCGACCCTTCTTTGTCATTTCTTTACTCAGCCCGACTCATTTCTATTGTTATGCCCGATACGATTACTTATCTTTCGCGCTGCCTTGCGCAGCTTCTTACTTATCCTTCGCGCTGCCTTGCGCAGCTTCCTTGTTTATCTCTGTCAGCACGACTCACATGGCCTTTGACTTAGTACGACTCAGCACCTACTGTAGGGTATATAAGACTGCTCGTTCTCATTGTATTTCCTCAGTTTGACCTCTTCGTCAATACAACGCCTTAACTCGTCATCTCTCCGCTCTAAGCCTCTCTCTCCGCCCTTGCTCTCGACTTGTAGTTTCACTACTTGTTGGTCGAGCCTCTCGCACCGCTCCGCCTCTCCGCTCCGTCATCGCCGCCTCCGCCTTTGTCGTTACCGATTGACGACTCCGCCGATTAGATTGTATCTAGCGCCGCTCTCCGCGACACTAGAGTATTAGGGATTGTTGGATCTGAAGAAATCGAGGTTGGGTTCTGTATCGGAGGAGGATTGCATGACGCATCTACGGTTGCTGAGTCTGTGGGGGGCAATGTGACGCAAGTGCCCCAAAAGGGATACCAAAATCTTGAGAGAATATATGAAAATATCGAAGGACGCTGTCGAGACATTGATGAGCCTGAAGGCTCTGAAACCCCATGACTGCGCTGAGCAGAGGTCTGTAGTAAATCAGGCACCTGCTGGCCAGGACTGTGCGAGGGCTGCAGAGCGTTGATGGAGATGGAGAGGTTGATCACATCGTGCGCCGCCACCGTGATATTGGAGTTCTTGATAGTATTATCAGACGAAGCATTGAATAGCTGCGCTGTATTTCCAAGGGCTGAGAGCGCCGTCTGTTGTTCGGACGGTTGTGTTGCGATGTCAAATGGGGTAGTGGGTACGGATTCTTTCGAAGGATCTCCTAGCAAGCCTGGATGTCCTGGATGTATTGTTCCCTGTTATTTTGTCAGTCCTGTTCTACAAAGCGTTGATATGACATACCCAATCACCTATTTCAACAGATCTCGGTAGATCGCGCTCCCTTATCTGCCTCTCGATCGCTTCCCCCTCACGAATCAACCCCTCAGTTAGCACGCGCGGTCTCGCCTCCTTCGCCTCTCCCTTCCGGAGCGTCTCCCCCTTCTTCTGTGCGTTCCACCACATCCCCCGAAGCTCGCGTTCCTTCGACTCTTTCTCCCGATCGCGTGCCTCTGGATCCTTCTTCCAAAGGTCTTGCTCCTGAGCAACCTGCAGAAGCCCCCATTTAAGAGGCATCCTGCTCAGCGAAAGTCGCTTTCCAAGAGGCATCCTGCTTCGCTTCTTTTCCTTCTCCGAGCTCACGAGTTGCGAGTCCTTCTTCTCCTGCTCAACCGAGTCTGTTCGTTGATTCAGTTCGCTCTGCTCAAAAGTTTCTTGTTCTGGCTTGCGTTTCCTTTCTGGGTGCGTCATGTGCTCCCTCCGCCCAACCCGCTCGTGCCTGTGCATCTTCGCGTCTAGTTTTGCCGCTGAGCCACAGTGGACTGGCCTGACAACGGCAAACGTGTTTGGAGAGGATTGAACTGTGCTGAGAGGTTGGCATTCGACGACTGGTTACGAGTCTACCACCATTCGTGGACAACGCTGTGAGCATATTGAATCTGATGAAGTGCGTAGTTCGTCGCAAAGAGCCGACTTGACACTTCATGGCTGCTGAATTACGAATCGCAGGAACAAGGGATTCAAAAGTTTGTCTTGGAACATGACCCACCGTCACGATTAAGCGCCCACCCAAACAACCAATCAGAAACGCGCCAAGCCATTTCATCAAAATCACAACACAAGCAAATGGCCCGTGCGTCGTTAAACAGTATATATACCTTCCCTTAGCCATCTAGATTCCTTATCTCTTGTGCTCGGGCATGTGCTGTCGCCAGTGAGGTTTCTACCGAGGCACAGCCTTTTGCTGATTGCAAATTACACATCCGAACCCGTCTGCTGACTTCGGTCTTCAGCAATTTTTGGAAAAACTTTCATTCTTCGAGTTACTTTCGATAAGACCTGGGATGGCTTCAGCCGAAGCTTGAGGTTTGAGGAGAGGAACGAGGAGGACCAGATAGATTAGTACTGCTGTGAATAAATTTGCTTTCCTCGAACATTATGTCTGATTCCTGAAAGCGAAACACTGGATTGCTTTCCTTTCGCCATTTGCTGATTACTTTGCCAAGGAGGACGAATTGACGGGATAATGGAAGGGGACCTTCAGCGCAAAAGCTTCATCCAATGGTTTGAAGGCGATTCGAATAATCCTTGAGATTACAATTACAACGTCTGGCAACTGAACACTGTTTCGTCATAAAAAGTCTTGAAAGCCTCACAGCAGTCCAACAGCTCCAGCTGCGACGGCCCCGACACCACCAACCACCTGAGCAGCCGCCGGAGCCGCCATCGTCGCTCCAGCAGCTTGCAATACACTAAAGATTCCCCCAGTCGTAGCGCCCCACACCGCAGATTGCCATGCAGCAGCGATAGAACCTATCGTTTCGCGTACGACGAGCATGACCAATAAGCACAATTCCAAAACAGTCGACAGGAAAGGGAGCCTTACCAGCGGCAACACCACCAGCTGTAAAAACCTACGGCACCCAATGCACCCACGGCGACAGCAGGGGCGAGGAGAACACTCCCTGTAATAACGGCAGCTCCAGCGAGCGCTCTTGCAGCATTGGCAGGGGTTGCCATGATGTCAAGTATATGATAAGGATTTGGTAAAGGAAGACCTCGAAGGGGTTCGAAGGATGTCAAGGATGTAGAAATCGCTGTTCGTGAACTACTTAGGGGAAGTGCGCGAGGAGCGAGCTCTGGTGGAGGAAAGGAAGAAAGTGGGGATTCGATTTATATAAGAGGTGGAACAAGGTTTGAGCTCCGCTCGCATCTTCTTTAACTGGGCGTCGCCCACAAAGCCCTCAACTGACCCAATCGTGGGTGGCTCTAACGGGTCTTATGACCTTTGATCAAGCTCTGAGTGCAAGGAAGATATGCTCTGAGCCGAGTATAACGCGCAGAGCTGTGGATGCTCGTGAAAGCGGTTGATATCAAAATAAGCGCCCATCAAAGCAAGGCGTCAGGCAAGGCGCCCAACAGCTCCCTCTCGGCGTAGCAGCTCGTTTCAAATATTTCCATGAATGGAACACTGTTGAGCTATGCTAAACGAATACAGGCAATTTTCTGGTATATGGAAATTTCGGCAAGCGAGCATCGTTACAGTATACTGGCTCAGGCTCGACGTTGTCCTTACTCTTGTGAGTTAAGGGAGCAAGGATGAGATAATAAGCATCCCTGAAAGTGTACTCTATTTAGCACCTATCACATACCTTCTCGATTCACACTGGTTGAGTGGATGGAGTGCCTGGAAGACGGTACCAATGGTGTACGCAACTGCATTACTGTAGCTCAAAAGTTGCCACAGGAGAGTTCAGGTATGGCATTTGATACGTTGCTCGGACAAAGTGTTTGCCCTTAAAAAGACCACGCGACCCCGTGAGGATACTCTTTGGAAAGGTATGCGATAGCTGCACGTGCAGCCGCGTCTTTCGCGGCTTCCGCAGACGGGCCTTGTCCATATCCCAGTTTAATGATGACAGTCCGTGAAACAGGCCGTCTACCGTACTGTCCCCTGATGCTTCTGTCGTTGCCTCCTGACCGAAAAGATACCGGCAAACGTTGAGTAAAGTCCTGCAAGGGAAGTCGTCATTCTGGGGATCTGGGATGCGTATTTTCCATCTATGAGGTCCCTCAGTGGTTTCGGGCACCTGTCGTCATCCATTCGGACCTCTTTATCCGCCAGAATCTCGACAGTCAGGCGCCTGAACATTTTAAAGGCGCTTTGGGTGTCACTGTCACTGGGGCGCTGTGCATGGTTGGACGCGGTCGCCTCAGTTGCGAGGGTTGTGCTCAAAACTAGAGTGCCTGTTGAACGACAGAGTCGATGAGAGCAGTTAAACAGGTGTACCCATCGATGGTGTCCATCTCCGCTCGCCGCGCTGTCGGCACTTTAGAGACGCGGGTATTGAATCGAGTTTTGCACCGCCGACTATTAAAGAAGTTAGCAGATGTGAACGAGGGAAGTAGAGCTGGAGCATACCATATGATCCATCCGTTTCTCTTATCTGTTTCATTTTGATGATGAAAAGTACATCGTGGACAGATGTCCAGCCCGACTGACGTATTTCGAGCGAGTTTCATTGCCACTTCAAAAGTGTTTCCGTCCTTCAGGCAGTTCTTAACGAATCGACTGGGATCAACGGATTCATTGGTCTCGGAGTCATCTAGTTGGTATTGCCGGCCTTCGATATATCTTTCACCGACTGTTCCTTGGCAGGCAAATTGAACCACATGATGAATGTCCTAAGGTTCCTGGGCTCAGCAAGGATTGACCAATCAAGACAAAGCAAATCCTACCTCGAATGATGTGACAAACCGGATAGGAACACTGAGGGGGTCACCCTGAAGAGGTTCAATGATGATAATCTTGCCGACGTGCATCTCCTTCAGAAGGACAGGCCCAGAGTCGAAAAAATGCTGAAGATCTTTCCACGCGAACCTAGTTTTCGCCTCAAAAGTGCGTGGCTAGCCCAGTAGAGCCTATATCGTGTCAAAGGGCTCGGTAAAAGACAGCGAAACATCAACTCACGACTTCAGGCAGGCCAACCACTCAGCAAATGCCGTCTTCTCGTTGTTGAGCCTTGATCGAATGAGAGTAATATCTTTTAGCTCGTTCCCCGTGCAATGATAGATAGCCTGGTAGGCTGATCGTATCAAGTTCAAGGGAAACGAACGATGAAGAAGATCGAGCATCTCCTGATGAAGTTCTACGAGCCTAGTATTGCAAAGGGACAGGCCACTGCCGATGGCACTCTGGACAAGTCGCCCAAAGGATGTCTGAACATTGCATGCCTCGTAAGCCGTCGAAGCAAAGGCGACGAGCTGCATAAGGTCCTGAAAATCCGGTGAAACGCGATGCAGGTTGTTTGCAGACCCTGCCTGAGAGTTGACGAGCTGCACAGCGAGTTCCAGCGAGTTCTCTATGACAGGGAAGAGGTTTGGTTTGGTGATCTCTGTGAAAGCGCGATTCAAGGAGGGCGTGATATGTGCTTGAGTGGGCACTCCAGCGCGGTCAAGGGGTGTCACCGAAGGGTAGTCGACCCTCCGGCCTTGAGGAGTATTAAAATTGTTGTGGCGTGTACGAATTGCAATGGGTGCACACGTGGGACCCCCCCAGTGATCGTCCCATGGAAGTGTGTGTGATGGTGGGACGTCCCCACCAGCGACGCTGAAACTCCCTCCTGTAATTTGGACGCTGTGAGCGCCATGAATGAATGCATGTGCTCCAGTATCAACTTCGCCAAATGATTGACAGTTAGTTTTGAGGATGCCCTCCCAAGCGAAACGTCCTACCTGTTCCCTTCGCAGCCTCTTAGTTGGCGGGTTCCCCTCCTATTAACGCGAATCAGGCGAAGCCTCAGAGTGCTACCGGATACTTGGAGCTTACCATGCTAGACGCTGGAGCAGCGCAAGTGACGGTGGGGGTTGAGGAAGAAGCTGTGTAAATGGCAGATATCGATCAACTATATCTGAAAGTGGGGGCCGTTTGGAGAGGACTGAACCGTGCTGAGAGGTTGGGAGAAAGGGGGGAACAAAGGGAACGGTGGTGACCGACCCCAGCTGCAACAGCAACACGTGGAGGGCAGTGCAGAGAGTCGCAAGATTCCTCACTTCGGGGGGGGGGGGCTACATTCCATCACGATCCCATTGCGGCGGGAGGGATGGCAGCGTATCGGGTGGAAAGTGACAGGTTATGATGGAGAGCCTTCGACATAGACTTGCTTTCAAGTACGCGGAGAGAGGTTAAATCAAGGGGCGACCGAGATAGCGAGGGCTAAAATCAACCCCCCTGGAGGGGTCCGTGAGAAGTGTCACCCAGCTGTCGTTGGGATCAACAGCCAAGCGACCAAGGGGCCACCACCGGAAGTTACCGACACCCGAAGTCCCCTCACATCACCCCTCGAAAGGTGCTCGGGGTCTGCCTCCTAAAAAGGAAGAATGACGGCGCTAATGTCAAGATGGGGCTGAGTTGCGAGGGTTTCTTGGGCAATAGACCTTGCATACTCTCTGATATTCATGCAAATAATGAGCTAGGGGTACCTTAGGGTAATACCAGTGGACGGCGACATGTTCCATTCCAGATGCAGCAAATCGCGCATCAGAACGTCCCAAACCTGAGTAGAAAGATGGAGCTGTTTTGAATTGCACGCGTTACTGATCTCAGCGAGATCGACTATAGGACTAAGCTTACAATTATTTGGCTGAAGTTCTACCTTTGAAATGGGTATTTGTGCGTCTCAGAAGCCCGAGCCAATGCTGTCAGATGCTGAGGGCACCGGGGGTTGAAACGGCGCTGAAGAGACTGTGTTGGTATAACCTTGTCAGATCTTTATTCATTCGGGAAAGGAATACCTAAAATGTACTCAAGACCTCTGATTTCCTCTGAGAAATGACTTTTATGGATGAGAGTTTATAGGCGCAAGAGACTGCTAATGAAACCAACATTCAAGGGCTGATCTTAGCACATTCTGGCACGAAGCTGAGTGAATAAAAGCCGTATGTACACCACAGAGACATATGTTCTATTCTAGCTACTATCTATTCTCACATACTCTCTTTCTATCGCCTAAACAACTGAGAGGCGCCTGTGCATTGCTGAGGCCACAGCCACTATTTCCTTTTAAGGTGGAGGACCCCGGGAACCTGTCGAGGGGTGATGCGAGGGGACTTCGGGTGTCGGTAACTTCCGGTGGTGGCCCCTTGCAAGCGACGTTTGATGACAGCTCGCTGATGAGGGTGGCTCGTTGACGAAACCTCATTTATTTTACCCCTATTAAGCCCCTAATCGTTCTCCAGGCAGAGCACTAGATTATACCAAGTCTACGTAGCCTAATACTACTCTGCGTTACTGTTCCTGAGCGCTGTCGTGAATCCAATGAATCTAGCATAGTCGAGTCCTCCTGCTCAACGTCTTCCATAAGCATATCAGCATCCAAACCATCACTATCAGGCATATCGAACTCGAGTCGATGGCCCCTCGTTACGTCGGCTGTTATGCCCATGGCCTCTTCTTCTATTTGCCGAATATGCATATCAATCAAGAAGGGAGCAGGCAGTGCGACGTCACTGTGCTCTTTCATGAAATGATACAGGGCGTTGTACTTCCAGACTGTACGAAGCCCGCCATGTGCCATCGAGTCGGAACAGAGGGGGCAGACAATGGGTATGTTGGTACAAGGGTTGGTGGAGGAGAATTTTTTCGCATCGTCGTACTTGAGACTTGCATGCCGATAAGGACACGTTGACGATATTTGGAACTTCTTCCCTTTCTTCACAAGCTGGGTAAGGCATTCACCACCACCCCGACCACAGAAACCACATGGCTCGGGCTGATGAGCAACCAGCGTCGAGGGTTCAACTTCATCGTTATCAATTGGATGGCGATGGGCATGAAGAATATGACGGCCTGCATGAGCTCGCATTTCGTGCACCTTGACAGCCTGTTGACAAATGAAACAGGTCACAGTCGAGTTCCATGATGGAGCTCTGCCCCCCGCTGACGAGACCAAAGCGGCGGGTAGGTCATGAACAATGAAGTGTCGCTGTCCCTGACCCGACTGGTAAGGAAGTGCCGTGTTGGTAACTTGCGGTAAAAGCTTGACATTGCCGACAATACCCTCTGTCTCAGGGCCCAATGACGACCAGGCAGCTTCTTGAATACTATTAAGCTCACCATGGCTTATGCTCCAGGTAACCTTGAGGGATCGCCCCTGAGACCCTTCAGAAGTTTTTCTGGTGACCACAGATGTGTTGGCAAGAGGATGGACAAGAAGTCCCGGGACCTGCATGACAAATTGACGTCGAGATTGAACCGCCTTATTTGTTTTGGGCTTCCGTTTCCTTCGAGGTGCTGTTGTCGGCCGCTCCTTAACTGTGCTCCCTGGTACCGCTTTCCTCCTTTTCTTCGTCGCTTTCTTCGCAGTGCTAGCTCCAGAGCTCTTCTGATCATTTGGTTTTGGCTCTTGGTTTGCCGTAAGGCGAAGATACCTCCCATTCCACTCCCAGGCCTCTTCCCCTTCCGTGCTCGATTCCCCCGTTTCGAGATCAAGTACTTGACCGAAGACCTTGACGTTTGAAGATTCAAGCTTTCGCCGATCAATGCTAGAATTCACAGCTCCCTTATCCCCCTCCTTGAACCCGGTCATCTCGATCACTGCAAGAGTAAATCGGGACTCTTTGACCTTGGTATCAACAAGAACTGCCGCAAGATCGCCTGCCTTGATCAGCTGAGGGTCGTCGACAATGTCATCGAGACACCGCTGCTTGACCTCTCGCTTCATGCGGAAATCCTCGAGTGTGAGACCTTGGACTCGCAGAAGGCGAGTGGTCAGCTTTTTTGAGAACTTTGAGGATAAGGTCGCCACAACAGACGACTTGAGGTAACTCGTCCCGCCGACATTGATCGTCTTTTCGAAAATTGCTTCCATGGGAGTCTTGTCGCTTGACGTTGCAGGTGGTTTATCGTGCTCTGGTAAAGGGATCACTGGTGGCTCGTCTTGCTCTGGTAAACAGTCCTCCAGATCAATGCCAGAGTATAGCTCTGCCTCCTCTTCCTCCCTGCACTCTCCTGTACTCTCCTCGAAGTTTTCATCCTCATCATCACTCTCTTCCTCGATATCGAACACGGAGTGAGTGGTAGCGCTCATCTCAGCATCATCCTCCTCGTCTTCCTCGTCCTCTTCATCTTCTTCCTTTCTATCACTGCGCTCGTCGTCATCAGTTGCCTGGACTCCAACGTAGTCACCTAGAGGTCGCAAGAGGTCGCACTCCCCGCCTTCGAAAAGCTTCGCAAAGTCGGGGATGATGGTTGGGTCACCAGGAAAATATTTTTGGAGCATCTCAACAGCCTTGGTACGTCCACTTGCCCAGCAGACTGGCAAATCAACCCCCCCTACTCGCACATCGCCTACCCAGGACTTGGCGTTGAGATGATCGATACCCAGGGAATCTGCAACCTTTAAGCGCCGGTGGCCCCTATCTAGATCGTTTTGACGCGCGAACGCCGCATTGAGGAGAGTTGCCACGGAAAGCTTCTCTCCAAGCTGCTTGGCGTCAAAGTTTCGAGCATGGTCTTGAGTGCGCACATCGCCAAAGAGGTTCTCGAGGCGATCTGTTCCCTCGTGAATGATATGGAAGGTCAAGTCGGGGTCGATGGCCTGGAGGCGAGCCACAGTGAACACAATGCTCTTGATCACAGCTTGGCAATCTGAGTATAGCGCTCCGGTTAGGAATGAGGTTCCGTTGCAAATATGTAAAGCTGCAGCGACATGGGCAAAGGTTGATAGTGATTCGACCTGACTTGAGAGATCCATTTCAACATCGATAAAAGGCTGCATGAAGCAGTTGAAGAATTCCCCCACAAAGGAGAGTGTGCGATGGCGATTGGACTCCCCAGGTTTGTCGCCCGAGATAACTGAGTCCAGCTTCTCGAGATGTTGAATGAGAGCGACTGCCTTTGGTACATTCTGCTTGTCCACAGGGTCCAGAAGTCCTTGTGCAGTGTCATCCGAGACGCCTGGTAGGCGGGAGAGGTTGGCACAGACATCATCGGGGTTGATGTTGGTATCATTGACCATGAAGCCAACGGTGCTACGAAGAAGGGTAGCAAATCGTTTGAAGATGTGCTTGGGGTCACATGTCCCAACGATACCATCCTTGGACATGAAAAGGTTGAGCCCCTGGAGCAAAGCAAGGACATCGCCAGCTACCTCTTTTCCATGTATTGATTCCCCCTCCAAAATGGTGTAAATGTGCTTGGCGAGTCGATAGGAACTATCACCATCGCTAGCAAGGGTCCATAGAGGCCCGTTCAGTGCCTCGCCACTTGGATGTGCTCTCCACGATTTGATGACCGTCTGAATCCAAGCAACCAGCTGTTCCCCTTTCTCCGTTTTATCTGAAGGGGTAGAGACGATAGGGATTGGAGTGTAGTGCTCGCTATTGGCGTATGAGCCAACCGCGACAATAGTTGCCTCGCATGCAAAGCACACCTTCTCCTTGTGGCCCTTGGGCAGGTTTAGCAGCTTCCTGACAGTCTCGATCGCCTCCAAGGTCTCTACATTTGTGTCGACGCGATGGGAGTGCTCACGACAGAGCCCCAAGATCTTGTTTCGCTTCGGACAGTAGCTGCAGCGTGCCTCAAGCGCGACTCCATCGAACATGAGGGTATTACCAACACGAGGATCCTTTGGAGGAGGCCTAACATCAGGCTGGAAGAATGTCTTGATATTGGCATCGACTTCTTCTTTTGTTGGTACACCAATCGATGTCACCATGTTAGGGACGCGCTGATGAGCTCGAAGTGTCGATAGGGAAGGAAGTCCGTACGCCTTTTGGAGAGCGTACAGAAGGCGAGGTCCTCCTAGCGCCTTTGCTATCAGCGCGATATCAAAATCGCGCTCAGAAAAGCACTTAGCCGTCCTCAATCCCTTGATTGCCCGTTCAAGGAGATCAATAAGAACCTTTGGTGAGGCTCCTCGCTTCAGAGAGCCCGAGATCAATCGATGTAGGCCTGGAATGTCATTCTTTGCCAGAAGAAGCAAGATCCTCCGAAAGTCGCTCAGCTGGCTTTGCGCCACTTTCAGTTTACGGTTACAGTTGCTCAGCTACATGTAGAAATCGGACTCAGTAAACCGCTAGCTAAATGGTAAAAGTGTTATCTCACCTTCGTTCTCAGGCTCTTCAATGATTTCGCATTATCCACCAGGATATCTTTCATTTGCTGGACTGTCAGGAAGTCCCAAGGTGTGTGAGATGCAGCGGATCCCGTTGCACGGTCCATAACCTTGCGAAGCTCGTCCGATCCGTGAAGGCACAGGCATGCATTGCACGAAAGAACACCAGGAGCAGCCCTAGCATTGACCTCTCCTTCGCATGTTTCTGAGCGAAGAATGATGACATTAACTTCAGCATCGAACCCGATGGGCTCCCATCCCATCTCTCGAGCATTGTGCTGATGAAATGGGTATGAATCCCAGACGGAACCTGCGCGCCAGTCAACGCCGATGCCGAAACAATGGCGAGTCTGGCCCGCAGACGGTGCACCTGGCGAGTCATGATTCAAGGGAGTCACTTCAACAGAAGTTGGTTGCAGCTCGAAGGCATCCATTGAGCTGACAGAAGACTGGCGAGAGAGTTGGTGGGCTGGACGTTCTGTGTTGCTGTTGCTTCGGGAGTGGCTGCGGGTAGATGGACGGCTGGATGCTGGATGGCTATATGGATGATAGCGCAAGCCACTGTGTATGGTATAGGGCACAAGAGGAATTGCAGGGGGTCCTCGAAGGCCACTTGCATACCGCTGTCGACATCTAGCTGAGCCTCGGTGCTCGATTAGGTTGCTTGGGTGCGCTTTCTTCGTTAAGTGGCAATCGAAGCCACAGATATCGCACAGGGCGTGATGAATCCCGTCGATTATTTTGGTTGGGACCAGGCAGTCGCCAACATTGATCTGCTGCGTCGTGGTGATTTCTTTCTTGTTCTTCGAGACCATGACAAGAGTTATGAGACGTATTGGGTGTATTGGGAGGAGCAGCAAAGGATTGGTTATACAATATTTCTAGCAGTACTTAGATATTTCGATAGGCGCGTGCTCGACGCGTGCTTGACGCGTGTCAGGACGCGAGGCTACGGCATTGCATCAGCGAGCTGTCATCAAACGTCGCTTGGCTGTTGATCCCAACGACAGCTGGGTGACACTTCTCACGGACCCCTCCAGGGGGGTTGATTTTAGCCCTCGCTATCTCGGTCGCCCCTTGGGTTAAATTGCGCTGAGAAGTTGAGAGCAAGAGGCAAACCAGCCTAGCACGCGAATCGCGGAGGACTGGTTTGATCCGCTGGGTCACAGCCACACGCTTGCCCCAGGCACCAGATTATCCAGCAAGTGGAAAATCCCGTTCGCCCACGACCCGCTGCACCGTGGAAAACGCACGTGAGGCGAACGCGAACGCGTAGCGCGTTACGTTCGACATTTATCTACTTCTGCGTTAACAAAGCCAACGCTTGCTGGTGACGTTCAATAACGCTACTTCAGAATGCGAGAAGGCTGATGATAGTGGTCGTTTGAATGTCGGGCGACGGGTGCGTTGTGATGACTGATCTTGACAAAAGCTCGCTAATCTTGCACAGTCCTAATATACTCCTCGTCCACGAGCACCTCCATCCCCAATCGAATCAGGATTCGTCTCAAAAGCATGCTCGACATCGTCCCTTGCACATCTGCTCGCCATGATTCAGTTCACAACTTGCCGAGCCTGGGGGCGGGGCGAATTCCTTTCAGCCCAGGCACCTGCAGCATGAAGCGCCCTTTGACCATGTCCGATAATAACCCCTGTATATGTGACCCCACTACTTCCTGGTGCATCCCTCATGGCGCTCCATCCCTGTCAATCGCGCGGTTCGCAGCAAGAGTGATATACGATTTCGACATCAGTACTATACAAGCTCTCGTGATATAATTATTATGTGGTAGATCATACACCCAGCCCTCCATTCATACAAAATATAGATCTACAGCCTCTCTTTGAACTCGCAATCGCCGGTAGTTTACTGACGCTCGCCCTTAAGCGCTGGTGGGGGTCGTGGGAACGGGACAGCGGGAGTCCCGCGGTCCCCGGGATTTTCCAAAAGCTGGAAGCTCTCCCAGGCACACCTAGTCGCAATTCTCCTCTTCAAACAATCTGGATGATTCTAGGGCATAGATTGGATATCTTCAACGAACAACGGCCTCTGCTCCTCTTCCTTTGATTTCAAGGTCACAAATATGCTTAGACGGTGCTGCTGACAGCGTTACCAGCCGCTGCTTGCTGTCTCATCGGGGCTCTCAGGAGTTTCTTTTTATTACGCACTGTATCATCGGGGAAAGTGTCTGTGCGTTTCGAGGCAATTCAAATTGTGAGTGGTATGGTTCAATGAACAGGCTGAGATTGCAACTAAACCGTTGTGATACAGAAAGCATGTCTGGGGCATAAATTGAACTATCGTTCTTACAGAGCCTGAGCTCCTGCAGGATGTGTGTTCGACGGCGACGGCCTCGCTGCCCTCAAGTACATGGTCGCGACTATACGTGGCTGGTGCAGCGACACCAACTAGCGCGAGCTGCGCACGATCGCTGCCGAGACTTCAACGATACCTTTGACAGGACGCGGTTTGAACGCAAAAGTCTCCTGGCCAGAGGCGCCGGTGAACGTATCACATAATGTGATGTGATCAATTGGTAAGTATTCTTCATCCATGGCTGTGGTACAGGTCCCTAAAACTTGGCCCTACAGGCCAATCACTCCAGGAGCCCTGATCTCAGCATTCGGCCCGCTCTGCGATGTTCAATCCAAACGCTGGCATCGACATCCCCGCCGCCCAACCGTTGGAAGAGAAACCGTTGAGTGGTAGGAGGACTCTACATCTAGTTGCACGACCTGCGACCCCATCACCAGCACGACTCCTCTCTGAAAGCGGGCTCAGGTCCAGAGCCGGCGACACCTCCTGGAACCAGCCAAGCGACGAGGAAGCTTCACTCGCTCGACCCTTCGAACCCAGATCTTGGCAAGACTCGGGGTGCACGACCGAAGCAAACTTGAAGTGTGGTCGCAAACCCATCGTTTCTCCTGTCCAAGGACCTACTGAGCGCACCATTAAAGCCTCAGCTAGGTTGTTTGTGATCCCTCAAGGGAGATATTCTACCAAAGAGATTGGACTGATAGCTCGAGCGTACTGGGCTCGGCTCTCGGGGACTGCTAGGGGTGGTAGGGTTCATAAGAGTACTGTTGAAGCCAACGTGGAAAGGGTGAATCACGCCCGTGCCGCGAGCGGAAGCGCATAGGCCGCCGAATCAAGTAACAAGGAACATTCACCTGGAAAGGTCGGGATACAACATGTGGAAAGCCGTTGAAGATGGACTCTTTGGGTGCGTTCTTCCTAACTTTCAGTTTCGCATCTCACCTAACAACCGCGCACAGATACTTAATTACACTTGACGTCACGGTCTCCCCCTTGACTGCATCTCGCCTGGCGCCTCTCCGAGCTAGTTCATCAAGGGCCTCACCGGAGACAAAGCTGTCGTTGTCGGGCGCGAACTGAAAAGTGTGCTCTGGATTGCTCCAAGGCCACTCGACCAGTGCGGTTCACCAGCCGTCCGAGCAGGTGCCTGTTTGCGGGAGACAATACTGGCGGGTATCTGCGTCGTCGGCGCAATCGTTAGTCCCATGACCCAATACTCGCCTCCTAGCTTATGAACTTCCGCCATCGCTATGGTATGTACGACAACGCAACGCATGTCGCTGTGTATAATAATGGTATTCATAACATATCCCAAACGTCAACAGTCCGACTCGTACATCAATGAAGGACTGTTGAGAAGCGACCTAGCGCTAACCAGCGAAGCACCTCCCGTAGAGCCCCGGATATCCGGATGGCTTCCACTAATTCTATTGCCAGGAAGAAGTAGTGATGGTTTTCAAAGTTTAACGAGGCTCGCCGCTCGCGTCTTTTGAGTTAAGTGGGATCAAGTATCCCTGAAGGAACAAGCACTGATCACTAGCCCTTTGTCCTTGTTTGTTGACAGCGGAGCTAGACTTTGACCGGGTTTGGGCAGTCCCAGGTTTACTCCAATAGTATGGCGGCATCTTGCCAGGGGTATGGGTGAGAACCAGGTCATTATCAGATTCCGGCATCGCCTCGGTGTACGTTGCAATGGCCCAAGAGGATGAAGTGACTTTGCCTGTCACAACGTAGAGAGGGTCGGTTCGACCGGGATCCACGTGCTGTAAAAATTCCATCTCATGGTCGCAAAGCCAAAGCCAAAGACGACGATTCTCGCTGCCTGTCAATGTGTGGAGCTGTGCAGGGGATGTCAACGCGAGGATTGCACCCTGTGGCGCATGGCAGCGGTATCGCATATCTTGGATGGTCCTGCAGCAATAATTCTGTCAGCCAGTCAGTCAGCAAAAAACGATATCCCAACATACTTTGTTCCCGGAAAGTATCTGATCTCAACAGAAACACCACTGGTTATAGATTGGCCTTCTGAAAGATAGTGTGGTTCATGCAGAACGTCTGGCGGCCCCAGCGACGCCAGTTGACTCCGAAGTGCTGGGATTTGACAGTCAAAAAGATTCGCAATGGCGATGAATCCGTTGGAGGTGAGTTCCCCGACATCGCCAATGCGGACCGGGGGTCCCTGGGGACAAGGATTAGGGCAGGGATCTCCATAACCTCTGGGATAGATCTCTTTGATATAGATGCTGTCAAGATCACCCGCGAGAGGCGACCTATTAAACGCTCTCGGCTGGTGTGTTGCATCGTTGTCAAGGTCTTCCCACGATGTCTCGAGTTGAACAAATGAATCCTCTATCGTAAGGGATTGGCATTAGTTGGATGGGACTCACAATTGAGAAGCTACGAGGTTCTATTTTTATCCCTTCAGCGGCCTGTGCGCTGTCGGTTGCAGAGTCTAAGTTAGGCGAACCCGGACGAGACGCTGCGGCGAGATCTGGTGTTGGGGTAGGAGGATTGGAGGGCATTGCTTTAATATCAGATCGGACCTCAAATTTCAAACTTGATGCGTCGGAACAACTTTGCCAGTTCTGCATCGCTCACCCCAACTTCATCGTCGTTTTCGCTTTCGTTTTCTTCATAATCTTCGATAGATTGCTGAAAATCATCCCTCCCTTCGATTGAGACATCGTCCTCCATTTTGCTCGCCACACAGCCTTCAGGGCTAGACGTTAAATTTGGAAGGCCTTTATCCCCACTCCAAGATCCATCGAAGGTTTGGCTTATCTCTCTGTCCACAACGAAGGTACATTTAGTTAGTGTCTTGGCAATTGAATAAAGATATGGAGATCGTCACAAACGTCTTTTCTTCCTCGATCTTTGCTTCTTCAGGCGCGGAAGCTGAAGCGTTGAATTTCGTTCCGCAATGGTGGCTATAGATCCACCGTACATGTCAGGCTTCGCAAGTGATTGGTTAGATGCACGAAGCTCACCACTTTACCCATCCACGGTCGCTCTTCTGACTGACGCCATCCTGGCTCTTTCCGCATCGAGGACATACATTGGCCAACATTTCGAGCCTTGAGAACCTGATCGTAATTTGGAACATGCGGCATGTGTCTATATGCTGATGGAGGTCTTCCTCGCTGACAGTGGCGTCCGTTGTAGACTCGTCGAGCTCGTACTGTCTTTGTTCAATAAATCGACTCGCTGCAGTTCCTTGGCAAGCCATTCCGATAGCCATATGAACGTCCTTCGGGACACCATAAAAATCTGTTAGATCGGGAAATGAACCTCGCTGACCTCAAACGTTTCCACAAACCGGATTGGTACGGATCGAGGTTCGCCATAGAGGGGCTCAAGGAAAGTGATCTCTTCAATGACGATTTCACGAAGCATTGAGATGGGGCCTGATTCGAGAAATTCACGGAGGTTTTCCATGCTAAAGGTCGAGTTCAGCGTGAGTAACTGACTGCTCGCCCACCAGAAGCTAGATGTTGACTACTTCAATTCCAGGTGACTCTTCGGAGTGAGCAGGAAACTTACGAATGGAGGCAGCGTAGCCACTCGCCTATAGCCTTCACTTCTTCGGAAATGCTAAGGCAAATCATTCTGATTTCTTCAGGCTCGTTGCCCGTCCACCATTCGTGCACAACGCTGTAAGCGTATCGAGAACGAGGAAAGGAGCGATGTGGTAACCACACAATCTGATAGAGCAGTTGCGAAAGCGCAGAATTGCAATGTGTCATTCGAGCATCGATGGACGCTCTGACGATGTTCCCCAATATTGTTCTGCTCCCGCATGCTGTATATGCCGTTGAAGCAAAGCCTACCAGGGCTGTCAAATCCCGCAGATAGGGTTCAACTCTTCTGAAGATCCCAATCGCATCCGTGTGAGGGGCAATAAGCTGATGGATGTCCTCTAGTTTGCTCATCGCTATTAGAAACTGAGCCGATATAGGATAGGCTGGGAAAGGTGATTTGGGAGTGGATTCTGAATGGAGTTCCCAGGTTTGAGGTGCCTCCGCCTGTACCCTTGAATCGCTGGCTTTGCGCAGACTCACACCTTTGTTCGTGGCTTTAGCAGGGTTAATCAAGGGACGTGACGAAATGTGGGGGTATGGCCATCTGTGATGATGAACGTGCATCCTTTGTACGTGTTGTAAGAGTTTCCTTCGGTATTGTTGAATGTTCCTCCTGAGATGTGGGCGGTGGTAATATCTGTCAAGCTGAGCGGGAATGGGGCGGCCGCTTGGCCTTGGGTTGTTTCGATGAGGACAGTGAGGGAGAGATCAGGATGTTGCTTAGTACTGACTTGTTCTGTGTCTGTCCATTAGGAGGCACGAGGGGGTAGCAAGGAAACAGAGCTTAGCGCTTAGCGCTTATCGTTGATCGCTTTCCAGGTGATCTTCACACGCAAGCTGTCTTACGCAAAGGCCACAAGAGACGTTTACAGCTTCAATTACAGAACATGCGTATCTATCTACAGGACGAATGTCATGCAAATGCGACAACGGTATTATAGATCAAGGTCGCCGCTAAATAAAGGGAGCTGCCCCTCTGCAGTCGACGCTACCCAGTGCTTGATGCGGCGCCAATTGCAGGTTACGGGGCAAAAGGGGCGGAACGTTTGTGTTGGGCGAGGAGTGCCTGAACGGGAGGCGCGACAGGACAAGCTAAGTATGAGGGCTTCCGGAAACAAGACCTTAAGCGCCCATCCAACATAGTACCAACCAGGGGCGTGCCAAGTACCATCCTGCCCTTATTTACCAGATCGACGTCAATGTTAAGATGGGCGAGAAGAAGCTCAACAGCTTCTTGACTGTTTGCGCTATTTGCCTCAACGCCGTCCAGACCTCTTTGCTTGCCGAATTGACCTCGACGCTGGGCTGAGCAAGGAGCCCGACTTCGGCATGAGGATGAGCGTCGAGGAGTTTGTCAACACCCGTCCTGCGACCAACCAAATCCGTCCGGCCATGGTGATCGACCAATTTACTCTGATTCCCAGAATCCCAGGATGGTCCAGTAATAACGCCGCTCCGCCATCCTACAAGGTGTTTGAGAGTATGCCGAAAGCAGCAGTGCTGTTCGAAGGCTCCTCTTCAGTGCATTTAGGTTTTGAGGACGGTCGAGGGCGGTGGAGGCGATCGGGGTGTTGAAGGGGGTAGCAACATGGAGGAGATTCAGCTGCGTGGTAGGCTGACACAAATGTTGGGAGTTGGCAAGTGTCTGCCCTGGTGGCACGTCCCAAGGCTTGCGAGCGTGGGTGGGCTCAGATTCGTAGGCATATGCGAAGGAAGGGTCGGGTTTCAAGGGTGTACTTCGATCCTCTTCAGAAAGGAGTGCCGTATTCTCGGGACCACACTTGGCTGGGTGCGATATGTAGACCGCGGTTGGGTGAATGGCCTTCGGGGGTAGGATACTGCAGAATTTCTTTTGCCGTATAGTCTATCAGATCGAGGTCAGGATTGGGTAGTGGAATGAAGCAAAACAGACTCACGGGTACAACGAACGAGTCTGCTCTCCTTCTCGACAGTCATTCGTCCTCGGCAAAGACCAATGGGCACGGGCTCGAGGAACAGCCGATTTGGATCAAACTTGCGGGTTTCGAGAGTAGACGATGCTAAAACAGAGTATATACTAGAAGTGTCGTGTAGGATTATTATAGGAGTAATCCGACAGTTATAAAAACCGTCGGATAGGAAAGAAACCGTTGCATTGCTGAAAACCGTCGGATGATGGGCCACGCGGAATTGCCCACCCAGGCGTGCGCTCCTTCCCTATTCTGGCTCATCTCCGAGAACCGTGTGGCTCGTCCTGTGCCTACTGGTGTACCTTTGCATAGTGCCCAGCACCGCTCTTGCCTGCTTCAAGTTAATTCAAATCTCATTGGATGCCATTGACATGTTTAGTGTCAATGTGAACTCAGATTTATTACAACAGGTTACAGTTTTTCGTAGAGAACAGGACCAACTTGAACATTCTTTCAGACACCCTGAAAGCTAGAAACATGGCATAAATTGGGGTTCCACCGAGACATACGACTATACTAGCACGAATACACAATAAGCGCCAGCCACTTGAGTTGAAATCCCGACGCACAAGCGGCAACAGGCGGGGCTTGTGGTGCGAGGCACCCAGAAAAGAAAGAGATGCACATGGAGCGGAGGCTTGCTTGATCTGGCATCACGACCCCGGGGGGATCCTGCAAGGAGAGCACACGTACCAATCCGACAGTTTTACTCCAATCCGACGGTTTAAATTCAATCTGACGGTTTTGCTGGCCATCCGACGGTTTTCTGAACCGTCGGATTCAATCCTACACGACACTTTTCGTCATCCCCCGCTAAAACATCTCGGAGTGCCATCGCCGTGCATCTCAACGCAGTCGGAGCCCACAGCAGAACTGTATTCGCGAGGAAGGCTTCCCTTCGTGGGTTGGTCGAGCAAGTATCTCCAATGTCCAGGTATCGATATCCCCGATCTCAGGGGGCAATCCTTCGAATGTTTCCATCAAAAGGTGAGCGTTTGAGCGCATTCGCACTAAGGCTCGGTGAATAAATGTTTTGTGAAAAAGTCCTGAATTATTCACATGTTAATAACTGTTATTAACGTTAATTAACATGGTACCTCGGGGCATGAGTGTTAATTATGTGATTAAGTCGCGGACCAGGACTGGGCAATATGTGAAGTTTTGGCCGTAGAATGTTGAATGTGCATCGCCCTTCCTCCTGATTCCAACATGAACATTGCGTGCATTAAACGCATATACTATCTTGTCCCAATCGGAGGGGGATGAATCTAGCAGTGAATATGAGGGTTCTGATGACGATGAGAAGCGAAAACGAGTAGAAGGCTTCCAGACACGCAGCCTGGATCTCGTCCCTCAACCAGGATCACGAAATCAGTACTATTGACGCAGGCACCAACACCAATATGATCGACCTCATCTTGAAAGGGATACGCAACATCATCGACGAGCGCTTCTCAGTCTTCGGTGGATCGCTGGAAGGATCTTTCACCATGCCTAGTTTATTAACGTGTTATTCACAATATATTCATGTGTTAATTAACGCCACCTCCTTGTTAATGACTTTTTAACATGCCTCGAAACCCCCAATGTTTTATTAACGTTATTAACAGAGGTCCGGGATTTATTCACCGAGCCTTAATTCGCACTCTTGGACTGTGTCCAGCTGAACCGAAGCAAGAACCTGAGAAGCGTTAGGTGTCATGTCTTCGGATACAAGATGTAGACACTCACTTCTACCGTACTTCTGCGTGATTGAGGACACAAGGCAGTCTTGTCAGACTCAGACAGCCTTTAAAAGTTCACGAAACTAGGGACACAGGGCGGGCAAACTCCCTTGAGATGTGGAGGTCGATATTGGCCTCAAGCTGCAGTCGAAAGAAGCGTGCATCAGGAAAGCGAGCCCCCAACGCCACCATGCTATGGGTTGAGAGGTTTAGAATGAAGGACCGATGGGACATGCTTGATCCTGGATACAGACTTTTGGCCTTAATCAACACCGAAACGTGACTGGACAGAGCCGTGTTGAGAGGTTGGGAGCAAGAGGCAGAAGGGCACGGAAGATTAGTTTGATCCGCTAGGTCACTGCCACAGCCTCATCCTGGGCGCCTCAGTTCCAACTTCCGTCTGCTTCTTCTCTTCAAACCAGCTGGACACGGGTACGGCGTGCATTGACAGACATTGACGAAGCTCACCTGGAACGTTGAATCGGTGATTTGGAGCTTTATTAGCACTTCCATGCGCTTCATGGCCTCATGACTCGTAAGTCGTCCAGTCTATCATGCGGGATGTTCATGGAACTAAACCACTGCAAAGAAATGAAATCTGGAGCATACATAGGCTGTCTTCAACAAACAATAGCGACAGCTTCGCTTCCCTCCCCTCAGTCGCGAACTCGCTTAGCTGTTACAGTCACCCCAGCAAATGCTCGCCATCCCTCGCTATTGCAGTGAACCCAGCCTGAGCGCCTCCGTTGACGTGATAAGCGCTGCAACGACTTTCAACCTTGCACATATCGAAGGGCGTATGACAGTTATCAAACGGTCAGTGCTCTCATCCATGATCTTGGCGCAGGCGCTGAAACTTGGTCAAACAGGTCAAGCACAACGGCAGCCTGGATCTTAGCCTCTGCGAATTCAAATCCAACACGACCACCCCCAATATCGCCGCACCGATTGTGAAAGTGGGAGGGGGTCAGGCATCATCAAATCCGCGCATTGGACGCCAAATTCTGCGACTCTACCAGCGGCCACATGCAACTCGTCTCTGTAAAGAGGCTTAGGTCCAGACCCAGCATCACCTCCTGCTGCCGATCAGGCGACGAGGACCCGCTTGGCCCTTCGAAACCTATTCCTGGCAATGCACTGGGTGCACCACCAAAGCTCGGTCCAGCCGACCGTCCAAAGACCTGCTTGGTGCGCAAGCAGATGGCATAACGCCATTCCAGTGCTTAGGAGCAAGAGCTCACAGTTTGCATCGTCATAAAAGCACAAGTATAGTGGTATTGCGTCACAAATTCCCTTAATTCTAGGGGTAAGAACAGTCCTCGTGAAATAATACCCAAGGGAATCAGACACCGAAGCGAACTAATGAATCATTCCTCGACTCAGCGATGCCGAATGCCATCCACCATCGTCCATGTCAAGTCCATGTCCGATGCGGCTGCCCTTGTCTCCCTGGCTCACATTGATGAAGGGATGGGCGAGAAGAGCCTTGACAACTTCCATGCCTCCAAGTCGCACCACCTCTGCTTCCCAAGTTCCCAAATCAATGGTATATCACTTCGAGGATCATGGAGAAACCGAGCGAATGTGTGCACCTTCCTGTTGCAAGTCTTGTCATAGATTCACAATAGGAATGAGAGTAACTGAAGAAGTGTATGCATGAAGAAAAGTCCCATAGAAGAACTTGGCTGCGCTGTTGCCCGATACATATCTGACATCTATTTCTTTTTGGTGAAAGGTAGAGCACGGTGTAGAAAGTCCTTCAGAGGCTGGGGCAGCAGACGACGATTTCCCGTCGAGTGAGTGCGTAGGAGCTCGGCAACGTCCCCATTGTAACGACTGTAACCCCTGCTTAACAACATATCCAAGGCGGTGTCGCCATCCTTGGACCTCAGATTGACCTTGACGCGTGGATCAGCTAAGAGGACATAAATCACGCGTTGGGAGTTATTGTGTGATGCATACATCAGGGCCGTCCGTCCCATCGAACCAGCCTGGTTGGGCTTGATCTTTGGGTGAGCAAGAAGCAGGGTGGCTGCCTCTTTCAAATCAGACGCTGACGCTCTCATCAACGCCGAGTAACCATAGCGAGAGTAGGCATTGACACGAGTCTTGGGGTGACCAAGGAGAAGCGAAGCTATCTCTGGGTTGATACTACCCTCCATGGGTTTGAGAAGACATCCCAATGCCCACATCAAGGGTGAACTCCCATCATGGTCGGCCGCATTGACTAGAATGGAGGGTAAAGAGAGCAGATCTCTCACTGCACTCGTCGAATTCCGATTGATGGCGAGGATTAGAGGTGTTCTTCCCCTGATGCGGGTCAGGTTATTGGGTTTTCGAAGATGGGCAGAACCGGCGATGTTTATTGGAAGGTTGAAGTACGCAGCCATATGAAGGGGTTCCAAGGTGTCCAATGGCCACCCCGAGACGGGGTGCCATTTTTCTACACGGTGTGAGTGATTTCCTTGAATGAGCGTGTCATCGTCCAATGGGAACGCGCGGCATCCCTGAATGAATTGCGCCAGTTGACCAGCAACAGGCGGGTCATTTATTGATTCACGGGCATGGATTGACCAGGCTTCGTAGGCATATGCGAGGAGAGGCTCCGTGTTCAAGGCGTTTTTGAGATTGTCGGATTCTTTGTTGCTATATCGTTGAAACCCGCCTTCAGTGAGGAGAGCTATGCAACGTGCGGTGAGGAGGGAATGCGGGCAAGGAAAGGATTCAGAGATGAGTTGCTTCACGATGTCCTTGGCAGTGTAATCTATACACGACCAAGTCAATGACGGTTCTACGCAACACGACACGGCACTCACGGACAAACCGAACGAGATTGGTATTCTCCTCGACATTCACCAAGCCTCGGCAGAGACCCATAAGCAAAGCCTTGTTAACAAGTCGGCTCTGGTCGAGCTTGTGCGTTTCCGGGCATGTCGCAAGGGCATGTCGCAATTCGTTAATAGTAAGGGACCTTGCGGCACATAGCACCCAGACAAGGACATTCTTGGCAAGGAGGGTGTTGCTGGGGGTCTGGTCAAGAATGCGGCGCCATGTTTGGTGGTAGACATCCTCTATACGAGGGGGGAAACCTTCGAGAGTCTTCTGCACATCGTGAACGCTCACACATTCACAGAGAGCATCAAGTTGAAGTGAAGCATGTAGAAACCTGAGGGCATGTTAGTTGATGCACTATCACAAAAAATCAAGATTAACCAACATGCCGCCGCATTTCTCTTTGATAGTCGTTGCAATCCACTCTCTGAAGGATGGGCCCTCTTCGTTCAGGATGGTTTGCAGCTCTGTGCTGCGCGATATTTCCTTCTTGATATGCAGGTCGAGGTCCCGATCCTGAGCAAGGATTGGGAATCGATGAGCTCCAGGGAAATAAGCTTCCAAGTGGGGGAGAGGGCGGGAGGTGATGAAGAGCTTGACGTTGAGAGAGCTCAACTTCTTGAGCAGGTCGAGCCGCACACCAGGTGGTGCCTCGTCTAAGGCGTCGAGGAAATAGAATGTAGCTTCTATCAGCGCCGTGAACAGGCGAAGGAGGTGGAGGAGCTCGGATTCTGAAGGTTGGGTCCCCTCTCGAATGTGCCTGTCGTACAGCGCCCTGAGAAATGGAAGATATCTTGGGTGACGCTCAATGGTTTGTTTCACCAGGACGGCGAGAACGTCTTTAACAGTGGCAGTGGTGTGGTCACTGTAGCGAAAGTAGATGTAAGCCACGCAGACGGTGTATTCTGACCTCTTTGCGTGGAGTTCGGCCTTGCTAAGGGCAATGGATCTGGTGGGCGAGGCCTAGATTTTAGTGAGGTTCGTGTAGGCGGATAACCGCCTGACGCACGCAAAGATCGTTTTTTCCAGCACCAGCTTAGGCTAGCGTTAGGCGCTGGTTTCAAGCACAGGAATTATAAGTAACTCACGCATTCCCGTACCCCACATGGTCTCCAGGCTGCCTCGAGGAGCGAACCACATCCGAAACTCCTTCCATTCGGAAAAACGCGGCCCAGTCCCCTCTGTCGCTTTGCCCACATTTGCAGCATGGATTCCTCGATAGTTGGGTATTGCTTTCAAAATCGATTCCACCGCAGTCTCCACGCTATAGTTGTGCTGGCTGCCGACGACATTGAAGGTCCCTCCGCTGATGTTCACGTTACGAGCTTCTTTGATAAATGACAGCCCTCCAACGGCTCTGCCTCCTCCTAAACTGAGCCAAGCCTACCCAAGAATTCGTGGAAAGCCATACCTGCAGAACTTGTACCTGCCTCAGAACCTCGGTTATCCTATCCTTTGGTAAGCCCTACCCAGTGTCTTACAATCGTAACGTTTCACACAACTCACCATAGCCGGGTACAGAGGAGCCCCTGGCGAAGAGCAGAAGCAAGACGTGAGAGTAAAGATGAAAGAGTGTTAATCGATTCGAGGGTGAGGGTAGGGACCACGTGCCAACCATGAGCACTGTGGTCTGCGTCCACATGCCTTTAATTAGACAGAGAGCGGAAACAGCCGGGCATGAATTTATGCCAGGCCTTACATGCGCGGTCGAAGGCAGACACCAACGTGTCCTGAAGAATCGGCCCTGCAACATATTGGGAAAATCATTTGTTCAAATGCAAACCGTGTATAGGCGAAGCTCAACATGGGTGGACCCGACGGAAATTTCCCAGTCCGTGTACTGGGGTCGTTATGTACTTTTGTGGTGGGTAGCAAGGAAAAGGAAGTGTCCTCTCCGTCTCCTGACGTTTAGAACTCAGATCGGGCAAAATCCTCCTTGTGATATAGTGTTCCCACACGACTAGGCATCTTGGCCGGACTCCTGTCAAATGTCACCCTCGAATCCAAGAGGAGAAGTTGCTAGAATGATAAAAGTTAGATTCGGCATAGCTTCCACTGTAGGTCGTGTAGGCTTCTAGGCTAGTTGACCCATAAATACCTACAGACAAACAGGAATTTTGGCGACGTCAACTACTTCTTGCTGAAAGGAAGAGAAAGACGGGATAAAGCATCCCTCAGCCGGGAGATGCTCGACTGTCGAGTATCATCCACGGCGCAGCCATCCTAGGGGCTCTTGGATCTATGATATTGGGGTGAGCGAGCAAGATCTCCTCGATAGCTTAAGCACCACGTCGCCTGGCACATAGCAAAGCAGGCCATCCCTGTTTATCCTTCTGGTTCACGTCGATCCGAGGATGGGCAAGTAGAGCCTTGACAATATCCACACCATCCTGTCGCGCCATCTCCGTCGCCCAAATCAAAGGCGACTTGCTATGCGGAATGTTGACGTCGACCTGGGGATGAGCGAGAATGGTGTTGAGAACCCGTATATTTCGTCATGTTACAAGCAATGACCAATGGCGTTGCTCCTCCTTTGCATTCTTGGTTAACCTTGACTTTTGGGTGGGCCAAGAGCAGCTTGACCGTGCCTGCACGACGTCGAAGAACCGCACTGTAGAGAGGCGTGATTCCCTCTTGACATGGCTTGTTGACCTTGATCTGTGGATGTGCTAGTAGAACGTCGACAATGCCTTCATGCCCGTGCTCAGAGGCAAACCTCAACGCGGTCCAACCCCTCTTGCTAGTGGCGTCGATCTGGCTCGAGGCAAAACTAGGAGTTCCTTCACAGCATGTGCAGCGTTGCCGATGCAGGCGAGATGCAAGGGCTTCAAGGCTTGCGACGTTGCTGAAAGATTTGGGCTTCGTAGGGGAAACGATCCTGCGGAAGATAGAGGGAGACCAAAGTAGGCAGCGACGTGAAACGGGCCAAAGACTTCCACTTCCCCCTGTTGGAATGGGAGGATTGGGAATGCATCGCATCCTTGAACAAAATCCGACAAACGAGACTGTGCGGCGTCATCTCCCTGCCACGATTCGTGAGCATGGTCCGCCCAGAAACAATATGCGTATTCCAGAAGAGGGGAGGGTCGGTGGGTTATGATGAAGTCTTCCTTGGAAGAAGGCGCCGAGCGTTGAAGTCTACAATCACGAAGGCGGGTCATGCAGACTGCAGCCAAGACACCGTGAGGAGAAGGGATGGCTTGAAGGATGAGGCTTCGAAGGACGGCCTTCGCGGTGTAATCTATGAGAGCAGAGTGATATGGGTGAGTTTCAACTTGAGGATAATATATTAATAATTAGGAAGCACTTACGAACAAGCGGGACGATACCAGTCTCTCCTTCCAGTGTCACGAAGCCATGACAGGCACTGAAAATTGTCTCAGCGGGAGCTAGCGGTGTAAGGTCAAGCCTGTGCTTGTTGGGGCATGTCGCGATGGCATGTCGAAGTTCATCGATAGTGAGAGATCTTGTAGCGTATAGCACCCACGCCAGAGCATTTGTAGCAAGGGAAACCTTTCCCGGAGCCTGGTTAATGATGCGATTCCAGCTCTGGACGTACACGTCCTTGATCTGAGGCGGAAAATCTTTGAGTGTCTTGTTCAACTCATGTCGGCTGGTGCACTCTCACAGAGCTTGCAGCTGTAGTGATGCGTGAAGAAACCTACAGGTAGATCAGTGACTGTGAAACTTAAGTCAAAAGCCGTGTTGCTCACATGCCGGTACATTTGCGCTTGATGGCCAAGGTAATCCTCCCTCCTAGCCCAGGACTCGCAGTTGCGATGATTGCCTGAAGGTCCATACTTCGTGACATTTCCTTGGCGATGTGAACATCGAGATCACTGTCCCGGGCGACGATAGGGAAATGATGCGCCTCTGGGAAACGAGCCTCAAGTGGCTTGATTGGCCGTGAGGTGAGGAACGGCTTGACATTGAGAGAGATCAGGCTTTCGAGGAGATCGAGTTGGACGTAACTAGGGGCCTCGTCAAGAGCGTCGAGAAAGTAGAAGGTGGTCATCCTCAGCTCCGACGTGAAGCGCTTCAGCAACCCAACGAGCTCCTTCACCGACGGTTTAGTCCGATTCTCGCGGATGTGCTTGCCATAGAGTTCATTGCATAGCGGAAGGGAAGCTGGGTGACTTTTGACAGTTTGCTTGACCAAAACCTCCAATAGGTAGTGATGTGCCGGCTCAGGCCCGGCTCAGATACCCCGGCTCAGTCCCGGCTTTGTCTGGCTCGGGCTCACCCACCAAGCAGGCCCAGCCAGATAGAGGAAGCTCGGCTTGGCCCGGCTCGGCCTTGGCCCAAGCCCCGGCTTTTGTAGGCTTTCTTAAAATAGAAGTAAAAAATTGTCAAGGCGAATTGATTGAATACCAAGGGGCCACCACCGGAAGTTACCGACACCCGAAGTCCCCTCGCATCACCCCTCGACAGGTTCCCGGGGTCCTCCACCTTAAAAGGAAATAGTGGCTGTGGCCTCAGCAATGCACAGGCGCCTCTCAGTTGTTTAGGCGATAGAAAGAGAGTATGTGAGAATAGATAGTAGCTAGAATAGAACATATGTCTCTGTGGTGTACATACGGCTTTTATTCACTCAGCTTCGTGCCAGAATGTGCTAAGATCAGCCCTTGAATGTTGGTTTCATTAGCAGTCTCTTGCGCCTATAAACTCTCATCCATAAAAGTCATTTCTCAGAGGAAATCAGAGGTCTTGAGTACATTTTAGGTATTCCTTTCCCGAATGAATAAAGATCTGACAAGGTTATACCAACACAGTCTCTTCAGCGCCGTTTCAACCCCCGGTGCCCTCAGCATCTGACAGCATTGGCTCGGGCTTCTGAGACGCACAAATACCCATTTCAAAGGTAGAACTTCAGCCAAATAATTGTAAGCTTAGTCCTATAGTCGATCTCGCTGAGATCAGTAACGCGTGCAATTCAAAACAGCTCCATCTTTCTACTCAGGTTTGGGACGTTCTGATGCGCGATTTGCTGCATCTGGAATGGAACATGTCGCCGTCCACTGGTATTACCCTAAGGTACCCCTAGCTCATTATTTGCATGAATATCAGAGAGTATGCAAGGTCTATTGCCCAAGAAACCCTCGCAACTCAGCCCCGTCTTGACATTAGCGCCGTCATTCTTCCTTTTTAGGAGGCAGACCCCGAGCACCTTTCGAGGGGTGATGTGAGGGGACTTCGGGTGTCGGTAACTTCCGGTGGTGGCCCCTTGTTGAATACACTACTCGTCGTCACTATCATTAAAGTCAAGGTCCCATGGCTTTGGTTCAGCAATATCTTCCCATTCACTATCCCCATCATCATCCTGTACATCCTCGGTCAGTTCGTAAAGCGCACTTGAGGAATTGAAGGGCTTCGACAATGTCATGTCGAAGCCGGTTCCACCTTTTCGAGATGGTGATGCCTGCTGACGAGAACGCCATGTGAATCATCTCCCTGAATTTCTTGTTCTCGAATGCCTGGACAGGCTGGGTGGTCGTCAAACACAAGAGACAAGGGAAGAGGGAGACATCTCACCTGATCCGTCTCGATAAGCCATTCGACTGCAATCTGCTTGAATGCGTCGTCGGAATACGAGATGACGACCTCCTTCTCCTTCAAATGCCCATCGAGTGTCGCCTGAGCTGCGGGTTGACTTGCTAAGGCTGCTGCTGCCTTTCGAGATCGAACATCCTTGGGAAGCTTCGACTCGAAGTTGTTGTCGGAACACCACTTGTGGTAGCGGCCTTTGTGGTTTGACTCGATGTGGCGGCGAAGAGTGGTGACCTCTGGGACAATATACGCAGCAACGCTTGAAGCGTAATATTAGCTGTGGACATTTGAGGAAAATAAGCGAGGGGACATACGGACACTTGCGACACTTCCGCTTGCGCTTCCCATTGATTGTCTCAGCAGGCCAAAAGAAGGGTTCAATATCCCTCGACCTCTCCTTCAACGTCTCTTGAACGTCAACCTCTTGAATTTCGGGCTCTGAATCAAGGGCTCCCTCATCCGCATTTGTTACTGACAATGACACGGGAGTGGTGGTGGTGGTGGTGGTGGTGGCAACGGCAGCAGCGGCGGGGGGAGCTGTAAGTTGATACACGAAATAAGGTTAAGTTTAAGTAAAGGCCCACAGAAGTACTCACCCTTGGCTCGCTTTGCTGGTCGTGGCTGCTCCTCAACGTCAGGGCTAACAGCTCGGCTGGGAGTCAAAGAGGTTGACGACGAAGCTGCTGCGGCAGGCATGGGTGGTTGAAAGGTTGAATTTACGTGCGCAGTTAGGGCGCTCTGGGAATTCAAAGTAAGTTGGTCAGCCTCGGAAGCCTCGGCAGAAGCACTTGGTGACATACCTGTCGTTCTTTACAATGGCTATCTGTAATGATGTCGCCTGCATTGTCCCTCGAGGCCAGTCTATCCGCAGCAGTGCGCTTGCGCTTTCCGGTTGGAGGCGGTTCATCAAACAGACCCATCGCGATGTAACGTTGAAGGCAAATCAGTGTCAAGCCTCTATTTGAGATGATTTCGTATGGTGATTAAAGTTTCGGCACCACTTAAGAACTGTATATGCTTATTGAAGGCCCGACGAAAGTAGAGATACAAAACTATTACAGATTTGACTAACTTTTAGCCGGTTCCTAAGACTTGGAGCGCCAGAATCACGGTTTGATTTGACGCTGAGCTTGAATTGAGGTCACCCGAGATGGGCGGCTTACCTGGCTCGGCTCAGGCCCTCACAAATCCTGAGCCGGGCCCTGGGCCAATGCAAGCCGACTCCCAAAGCTCGGCCTGGCTCGGCCCAAATAGGCTCGGCCTGGCCTGGCTCGCAGCTTTGAGCCTGAGCCGGCACATCACTACCAATAGGTCTCGGACAGTGAATTTGCTATGGTTGCTGTAGCAGATGTAGAGGAAGCCAACGGATATGGGAGTGGTTGAGGCCCCTGCATGAGATTCGACAGCGTTGATGTTAGAATACAATGCTCATGTCATGGTTTCTTCCTTACATCTCATCGTAGTTACAGAGATTCATTAGTTTAAGATCGGACGATTAACATCTATCGTTTCATATACATCGTATCTATCTTCTTCATCTTCTATCATTCTATCATTTCTATTCGATGACTACGATCTCTTCTATTTATCTTCATCATACATATCTTTGTTGTACAACTACCATCGATACTGTTCATCGATGGGTACTGTGTTATGATCTCTACTTTGCATAGCCTCCATAGGTATTTAAGTAGCTACTGCAAGTGAGGAGTTCCCTATCGAACTATTCCCCACTTGCAGGTATGTGTAACAGTATCATCCTACAGTACTCAATCTAACTATCGAACTATTCCCTACTTGCAGTGTGTGGATCGTTGAGGTTTTAACAGGTTATGAGCCCTGGTGCACACTGCTAAAGACAAGTCGTCAACGCACAATGCTACCACTCAACCTCCCTCACGTTCGGTCAAGTCTACCACTTGTAGCATCGCCTTCTAGGCTCTTCCCTTGTCTATCGACTAGGAGCACCCGTCTGTCCCCAGTTGCACTTGTGACTGGACGATTAGACTTTCTAAATCTTCATCTCTTCGAACGGACGACTTCGTCCACGTTCTCGTTTATCTCACACGTCCTTCGAACGGCTACTGCCACATTGGGAGTACTCTCCCTTTAGAACAAAGAACATATCCGGACTGGTCCCGATCCTTACTGGGAAAGGGTTACCGCGAGGGGTTGAGAACACTAGGTTCAAAAAACCACGTAGGAGATAGCAGACCACCAACAACATCGCAGCTCGAGTGAGAGAGTTGGAGAACGGTGCAACACCCGGGGTCTTATATATTTAGTCACTAAAAACTGCTATGTACTTCAAGTTCACTTGCCCAAGTGCCCATTGCTTTACCTTACAGTTTTATTTTTCAACCCCTTTTACATTATACGCTCCATCATGTCGACTTCCGTCGAGAACCCTCTCTCTGCTGCTACCATCAACAGATGGAAGAAGAATGTCATCAACCACGCGCTCACCATAAACGCGAGGGACATTCTCTTTGGCGAGGAGGATGAACCCGACAGAAACTCTTCAGATACAGAAGAGAAGAAGGCCTATAGGGACTACTGCAAGCGTCGCACCGCACTTGCAGGCTATATTCGAGGTACCCTTGATGATGCCCAACTTGACTCAGTCCTTCGCAATGTTGAGGACGACGACCCAGAGACCATGTACAACACTCTTCTTGATTTCTACCAGCCACAGACTGCCCAGTCCAGAGCAGCAGCTTTTCAAGAACTCCTTGCTCTACACAAGACAGAGACCGATTCATACAGTGATTTTGGTTCCAAACTCGTTGCCCTTGCCCAGCAAATCAAGGACCGAATCCCTGAAGCACCAAAGCTTATCCCAGAAGGAACTGTTGATGTATCAGTTACCCTTCCAGGTACAACAGCTGCTGCAATACATCAAGTCGTCGTTACCCCAGCCACACTCTCAGAAGGCTACACTGCTATTGACGTTATCAACGACCTTATGATGGCCATCGCTATTATTGGTCTTCCCCATGACGAAAACTCTACCTTCCTCCGCAGCACTCTCACCCACCTCGACTCTGTCAAAGGACCCAAGGAAGTCCTCGACCACCTTCGCATGGCCGACATTACGCAAAAGAATGACGAACTGGCTGAAGAGGCTGCACTTGCAGCGTCCAAGCCAAAGAAGAAGTCTTCGAACAAAAAGAAGACAACTTCCAAGGCTTCTACTTCTTCTACACCCAAGAAGCCTAAGTTCACATGCAAGGTCCATGGCGCCAACAACTCACATGGCGACGACAGATGCTACGATCAGCAGAAGTCGAAGAAGAAGGCAGATGCAAATGTTGCCCAGGAAGATTCCGATTCAGAGTTGGACCCTGAAGAGAAGGTTATGATGGCTGCCGTTGCTCACATTGCAAGTACCCCTCGTCGTCGAAAGTTTAAACAGACCGCTGACCATTCCTGGAATGCAGACTCCGGCGCTACCTCGCATATGACCCCCCACTTGAAGTGGATGCGCAATATGGTTGGTTGCAAGATACCCGTCAAACTAGCCAACAACCACATCGTCTATGCGCAAGGTCGAGGTGATGTCTTATTTAAGCCTGCTGGTAATCGCGAGTCTGTACTTTTCGAACGTGTACTATATGTCCCCCGTCTGCAAAATAATTTATTCTCTATACTCTCCATCGTTAAAAGAAGTAAAGCCAGAGTGGTCATTGAGAATGACACCCTTGAATTCTCTAAAGGTGGCAAAGACCCCTTCACTGCTACTATTCATGGCACTACTGGCATACTTGACGGTGTAACACTTGAGAAAGGAGAACAGGCCTATGTGGCCACTGTAGACAAAGGACTCTGGCACGATCGACTTGGTCACATTGGGAAAGATCGACTGGATCGACTCATATCCCAAAATCTTGCTGACGGCATTGTAGTCAAAAAGGGAACAGATGTCAAGGAATTTTGTGAAGCATGCATTGCGGGGAAACAGCATCGCCTTCCATTCCCTAAAGTCTCCCAAAACCGCTCTCCAGAAGTACTTGGACGTGCTTTCAGTGACCTTCATGGTCCGCTACCTAGATCTCTTCGAGGGTATCGCTATTGGATTACCTTTACTGACGACTGCAGTCGCAAAGAAGGTGTCTATTGCCTGAAGAAGAAAAGCGAAGCATTTAGCGTCTTCAAGGAATGGGTTGCAAAAGTGGAGCTTGAAACGGGCCAGAAACTCAAAGAGTTCCAAGAGGACAAAGGGGGGCGAGTACATCTCAAAAGAATGGGATGAATGGATGAAAGCTCGGGGAATTAAACGCCGACACACAGTGAAAGGCACCCCACAGCAAAATGGTGTGGCAGAGCGGATGAACCGTACCTTAGCTGAGGGGGTGACTGCCATGCTGAATCATTCGGGATTGCCAACCAGCTGGTGGACCACAGCTGTCCTATACTATGCTGAAATTCTCAATGTCACCCCAACATCCTCCCTATCTGAAACCACCTCACACAAGGTATGAAGTGGGAAAAGACCAGACCTTTCTATGTTCAAGGTCTATGGCTGCAGGGCATTTGTAAATGTTGCCCGGAAGGATCGCGGAAACCTAGATTCACATACTATCCCGTGCATCTTTATAGGGTTTTCAGAAGGGTACAAAGGCTGGAGGTGTTATGACCCGGTGGGACGAAAAGAAATTATCTCGAGAGATGTCATATTCGACGAGACTTCGTTCCCAGGCCTATCCACGAAAGACAAAAAAGTAGTGGTGCCACCGGTAAAATTCTCTGAGCTTTGGTTTCATGAGCACGACAGTACTCAGGAGGGTGATGAAGAGAATCCACCTAACTCTGTAGATTGTCGCTCACCTTCGTTGCCTCCACCACATAATCCTTCCGACTCGGATGATGATAGCTCTGATGATGATGGGGATCGTCAAATCCCTGAACGTCCTGAAACTCCCCGAGCACCATCCCCTCGTACTCCCTCTCCAAAGGTCAAAAGAGAGGAGGACATGACAAAAACCCCGTCAAAGTCTTCAACAGAATGGTTTACACCTCAGGCATACGTCTCCTCCACGCCAAAGGCAAAAGACGAGCCAATCTCCCCTGACGATGGGAGAACTGAGAAAACACCAATTCCTGCTCTGAGACAAATACGTCGTCCACCTAGCCCCTCACCTACTCCCACACCTGCGCCCAACAAGGGCAAGGCACCTGCTGTTGCCAAACCTAAGCCAAAAGCACCAGCCACTGGCCAGGCTAAGGCTACGGAAAAGCAGCCTGCAGCACCAAAGTCCAACCCAAACAAGCCTTTTGAGGTTGCGAAAGGAGACCGTCCTGTTCGAGCTGCAGCTCGTAAAATAGTTGACTACCAAGTCCAAGCAGGGAGCAGCAGGAGAGGAACCGTGCCAGTTGCACGCAGGGAAAAGTCAGCCACTCGGCCTGACATTCCAGAGGACAATGACTCTGAGACTACTGTAATTGGTACAAGGACTCGGTCTGTGCAAGAGGCGCAAGATCGAGGGGGTGCACAAAATTCCAATCCAGCGCCACTTCCACAACAACCTACACCAATCGCAGCTCCTGCACCTCAGGTTGGAGGCATAAATCTCATGGACCTTCGTTCTGGCTTCAACCCAAACCCTGCTCGATTTGCACATATCCCTGCATCCTCATCAACTCGCCAATACTCGCCTATGTCTGAGAACCGCTTCGCACCTCTCACTGCTACAAGCATTGAGGAAGAAGATGACGAACCTGATCTGGAGAAGGCCTTAAAAGCTACTTCAGTATTAGAGTCTGTTTTTGACGTCTATGGTGTTACAGACAATCACATTTCTATGATAGAGGCAGTTGACATTGCCCTTGATATAGTAGGCGAAAAGGCTTTTGGTGCAGCAACTCGACCAGACGACGCCCCACGAAGCTGGAGAGAGGCAATGGCAAGGGATGATTCAAAGAAATGGTTGGAAGCTGCGCAAACTGAGATCGACGCTCTTGTTGACAATGGAACTTGGGAACTAGTGGAGCTACCTTCAGACCGCAAAGCCATTGGCTCTCGCTGGGTCTTCCTCATTAAGCAAGATGCAGATGGGAGAGTTGAACGGTACAAGGCACGACTTGTTGGTCAAGGATATGGTCAATCCCATGGCATCGACTATGATGAAGTCTTTGCCCCCACAACTCGTCTAGCCTCGCTCCGAGCCATCCTAGCTCAGGCTGCCATGAATGGTGACCACATCGAGTCCATCAACATCTCCAACGCCTATCTCAATGGCAAAATCGAAGATGCATTCGAGGTCTACATGAAACAGCCAGAGGGTTTTGAAGTTCCTAGTCCTAATGGCAAGAAATGGGTGTGCAAGCTAAAGAAGGGTCTATATGGTCTGAAGCAAAGCGGACGACTCTGGTACCAGAAACTTGCAGACGAACTTGAGCGCATTGGTTTCATTCAACTTCTATCCGATCCAAGCATCTATACCTGGGCCAAGGATGGTGTTCGAGTCATGCTCCCAGTTTTCGTTGATGACATTACCATAATGTCGAAGCACAAGTCCAAAATCCAATGGGTCAAGGACGAACTGCGAAAGGTCTTCAAGCTGAAGGATCTTGGTCCAACAGCATACCTTCTAGGCATAAAAGTCGAATACGATCGTGAGAACAGAACCCTCCGCCTCTCCCAAACCCAGTACATCATTGACATGCTTGCTCGTTTCCGCCTCTCAGAATGCAGACCAGTCACCACGCCTATGGAACCTGGCATCACTCTCAATAAAAGCCAGCTTCCCAGTTCAGATGAGGAGAAAGAAGAGATGAAGAAGGTTCCATATATGAACGCTATTGGTGCCCTCATGTACCTTGCTATTGGAACACGACCAGACATTGCCTATTCCGTTGCCAAACTTGCACAGTTCAATTCAAATCCTGGACTAGCACATTGGAAGGCAGTCAAGCATCTCTTCCGCTACCTACAAGGGACGAAAGACCTAAAGCTTACCTACAGAGGGTGGTCAAGGAAGTAGCTGGCGGCGTACTGGTTTACCCGCAAGTACGCGCAAGTACGTACAGTGGCCCCTATTCAAGCTATTTTTACCGTACCCGTACCCGCACCCAGCAAGTACATCACAGTACAGTACAGTACATCCGAGTACTTGCGGGCGCAAACCTCGTACTGAGAAGTATAGAAAGTATAATGAAGTATGGTATGTAAAATGGTTCTTTTATAGGTAAAGTGCTTCATCAATGGGTGGGCGCTTCGGCCTTCTAAAGAAGCTCAATCGGCAACACGCGGGCACGTGTTCAACGTTAACGTTTCTTTCTTTCAACGCTGAACTGGCAACCTGGATGGCTAACAATGGATTTCTCTCTTTCTCTTGCTTTGTCTTTGCATATTGCATTGGAAAGTGCTATCTGACATCTGGCGCACTTAGACCTTTGCTCCGTCTTGCTGCTTTAAGGTTGCCTCTACAGGGACTCGGCAAGCCTTACAGTCCTACCTTTCAAGCCTGCCCGCTTCTGAACTGGGCCTATTGTCTTGCACAAAAGCTGGAAGTTTACTCCGTCTCTATGCCCTGCATGTACACTATCTTCGGGCCAGAGCTGAGGATCAGCTTCAGAGATTCGGTCTAGCTATAACTTGTCCTCAAAGGGGCACCGGCGGCATCGACGTGCAAATTAAATGAGATTTCTGTGCTCGATTACTGGCATGTATTCACCTGGGGGATATCGCTGTGTGTTTGCTCAGCAGAATACATGCATTTGGAGCCTCCATGACCCCTAAGTCATTTTACTTCCGCTTTCTTCACGTGCTCGACTCGCCGGAAACAACGACGAATTGCTGACAGTCAGTTTTTGTCCGTTCTGAATACCTATCTGGCTGGTACACAATGTTTAAGCGGCTCAAGGGCTTTCTTCGAGGCCTTGGATGGCAAAGTTCAGCAAGCACAAGTGGCGAGGAGGAATCCTCAGACTCAGGCGAGTCACCTCGCCATCGCTCCAAAAAGGATCGCAAGAAGAAGAGACGCGACACCTCATCGGGCTCATATGGACCTGCGAGCTCTCTTCCATGGCCATATGCACCATATCCCCATCTTCCACCAGGTATTTTCCTCTGCTATCCCAACGAAGTTTTGGCTGAACAATGTTGAGGTCCCCAAGCCCCTGGATATCAGTATTCATATGGTCCATTCCCTCCTCAAAGTCAGAGCGTGACACCTGGTATACCTCCCCCTCAATTCCACCCTCCAATGTATCAATATCCATACATGCATTCCCCCGCCTATGCTGTACATCCCCACCCAGCCCAGTAAGTTCAACTCATGAACAATCCAATTATGTTCCTTATCCACTTACCACAGGAATGATACCTCGGCAAGGAGGGGTGTAGCAAAAGCAGGAACTATCCATGAAGCATCGAAGAAGGCAAAAAAAGGTCGAGAAAAGGGGAAGAAAAGGGCAAGGGTGCTGAGAGAGAATTCCGACGAGGAAGAGAGTGGTGCGTGCATAGTTGGTCCTTGCCAGCATCCCAAAGCTAACCACGACCCTGGCTAGACGACTACAGTGCATCTGAGACCGAATCCTCTGAAGGTCCAGCCAGGGCCGACGCCAAAGCAGAAAATCTAGATGCGAGACACTACCCTCAAGGATCGGTTTTCCGAAGATGCTCGCTATCAGAGAAGGCCACTGTCGCACCGCAGAAAAACAAGTGGGCATGGCGAAACTACGGTTATCGAACAAGACACGGGGGCAAGGTTGGGACGAACAAATGCTGGGGAGCGATTGTCTGTACCAATCCAGCGTGTACATCGTTGATACGACCGAAAATCCATGCTTGGGACAACCAGAAGATCAAGAATTGCCCGCTTACCACCTGTCAGGCCCCTCTTAAGCTTGTTGAATGCGACGCGAGATCGTATTACTGGAAGGAGGAGGATGAGAAAGGAGATGTCTGGTTTGTCTGGGAGCATGAGGGCAAGCACCTTCATCCTCGCCCTTCTGAAGGTCACGGGTTGATGGTGGACGAAGAGGAGGCTGTATCGAAAGAGGTTGAAAGGAATGCCAGTGCAACTGTTCATCAGTTTCGAACCGGAACTGCTGCTCCTCACTCCAAGCCACTTCACGAGATCGCGCCCAGTCTTGCCAGCCCCCAGAAGGCGCAATATCATGTCAAAAAAAGCCAAGAAGCCCTAGGAATCCTCAATCCTGCGGAGAAGGGCGCTTTTGGAGTTCTCGAAACATTATCAAAGCTCAACGACGACTTTCGCGACTTCCTGGTCAAGTCCGATTTTGTATCGGCGACGTACTTGATGTTTCAGACACAGTACATGCGGGATCTTTTAGTCCAGACGGTGAACGATTGGGGAAGGGAAGACACAGAGAAGAGCGGGAGGCACGGCTTTGTTACGGATGCAAGTCACAAGTTTTTCCGCCATGGAAAACTTCAAGTGACGTGCGTCTGGAACGTTGTTGTCAGGGCATGGGTCCCTGTACTTCTCACTTGGACCCGAAAGGTTGACGAGGCACATCTCAAGCCTCATTTTGAGCACATCGCCAATCAAGTAGTTGATGTCCTTGTTAAAGAAGGTCTTCCATTTAAGAGCGAGTATCTCCTGCATGTAAGTGACATTGACCACTTCTCTCCTTCATATAAGCTAAATAATGTTCCTAGGTGATGGACTTCTCGCAGGCACAGCAGAATGCGCACGCAGAAGCGTATGTCTGCGCTAGGGTGAAATATTTTGGGGATACATTCAAGCATCTCAGTCACGATGTCCAGGAGGCCCAGAGGATCGCCTGGCGTAATGAAGCCCTTGAGGCACAGCGTGGTTGCCGAGTTCATTTCACTCGATCTGCTCTCCGGATTGAGACCACACATGCTCTGGTCAAGCCCGAAGACCAATCCAAGTTCAGAGGGCTTACCTACCGCCTTCTCGACACGGAGGACAAGACAAGGTTCAGGGAGAGCTGCGATGAGTTGCTCCGGAGCTTTCCAGCCATCGACGCTTGGCTTCGATGGTGGCTTCAGCCCAAGATTGCGTGCATGGCCTTCCGTGCAAAGTCAAAGATGGCAGAGGATATCCGTTCAATGGTGCCCAAAACATCGAACCCAGTCGAGCATCAGCATTCGCTACTCAATCACGCCGTTGGAACCCAAAATGATCTCTTCGAGGGAATAGAAAAGCTGTTCAAACATGTCAACGAGCTAGAGGCGCAGCATCGTGCTGTATGAGGTAGGAAAGCTTACAGTCCCTTTCAAAAACGATTCTTATCATTCTGATATAGATGGCCATATGGCTGCTCAAAGGCCTCGCCAACGTTCAACGATGAAGTGCAGAGAACGGGAGGACGATAATGATGGTCGAGCCCCTGATACACTTGAGCGTCTAGCAAATGCAACGACATCTACTCCCGGGAATCTGGCTCCCCTTCCACGAAATGCGCTCTACGCATATTGCTGGAATGACTGCAACTCTTGCTACTGGGACAACAGCCTTGAGCTCTGGTTTCGCGCCTTTGTGTGTTGGACTGAGGCAGAGAAGGCGGCCTTTCGACACTCTTTGCCCTCTGACTCATACCTGGCATTCTTGTGTGGCCACTTCACCCGTCGACAAAGACTTATCGACGACCCTAAATCCACAAAACGTTCAATTCTAACGGAGCTTGCCTTGGGACAAACGATGACAGAATCGCGCATCTGCGATAAGTGGGGGCTTGTTCTCAGAGGTGATTTTTCAAGTGTCGATATCTGGTATAATAGGGCGATCACCGTAAGTGTATCAACTTTTATTTTTGAAGGCCAGATTTGACATCTTCCTAGGACATGGATCCACCAAGGTCGGCTATGGCGCACTTCTCAATTCAGCATCTGGTAAATCACCAGTGCTCGAATGGACATATGTCTTCGAAGATGCTGCCAGAAATTTGGGCTGTTCACTGTGTCCACATGCCTTATATTGAGGCTCTTACCCGGTCAGAGAGAAGGGCTTCCATTCCTATTGACCTCTACCTTTCCCGTTGGGTGCCGATGGTTAGTACTGGCCGGCCTCTTCACGGTGTTCACCCTGGCGACACATGCTCTCATGCTGCATGCAGTAGCATTACAACTCTGGCGGAAATGATCATCTCATGGCCGAAGGTCCTTTCAATCTCGCTCCAAATCACTGGGTTTCGTTCTCCCCCATCCTTTGGAGATGTCGTAGAAATCAAAGACATTGACGGCTCATGTATCACCTACGAACTCGTTGGTCGCGCACTCCATGAACATCAACACTTTACCTCGCAAATCAGGTATCTTGGGCGGATTTTCAGCTACAACGACATCCTCCCTCAGCGGTCGCGTGGTCCAAATGCCCTACCAACTCTCAAGGAAAGCACCAACACCAACCTTCTTCAGGAACCCCATAACGAGACCCCTCTGTATGTTTATGTTTGGACATCCTCAAAGATTACTGTGAGTTATGATTGCGGTCTGCAGGCAAGAGTTGTGTTGATCATTTGGTACCAGACTCGGCGTCCTATCAGGGATATCGCAACAGACTTTGAGCTTATCAAAGCGATCCACGCTCCAGTGATAGAGCTTCCATACACCCTGACTGGGGACAAGGCCGTTGCTCCAGTAACAGGTAATTCCAAGCCACCATCAGCTGCAGCAGAGGACGCTTCGACCCCAACAGCTGTCCCATCTACACCCAACCCCACAATGCCCAACAGAACCACTGCTGACTCTATCATACCACCTGACGATGCAGCACCTCCCCCTCCCATTCTCTCTTGCTCTCCTGGTGCTGATACATGGTGCGGTGTTGAGGACTCTGTGCGCGAACGTATCTCGCTGGATACACTTGCTGACGACATATACTTTGTTCGCTGCTCACTCTGCGAAAATGTGTACCACTTTGGCTGTGTTCGCAACACATTTCCACTCGACCACGACCCTGGATACGGTACTACACGGGAGGAAGCAAAACTCGAACGCTCCTGGTGCTGTCAGAATTGCATCAGACAGCCACCGTCAAAGTGGGATGAACTCATGTGAGTTGTGAATAGGGCTCCTGCTGAGAGAGGTCTGACACTGTCCTTAGGATGCATCAGTTTATACTGATCAATGCTCGAGCATTCAGCTCCGCTCGCCCGTGCTACTACCCAGCCGAAATTCTTCAGCGGAACGGTAGTATGGTGACGCTTCGTTGGTCTGTGTACAATGAGTACCCACAGGACTTACCACCTCCTCACAGCGAGGTGTTCTGTCTAACCGCAAATGAATGCTATGCCGCCAGGTTCCGTGATCCTATGTCCTATTTTGTTTCTGTAAGTCTGTTGATGCATCTAAATCTCCTACTCTTGCTGACATATGGCACACAGGACACTCTTGGTGGCTTGCGATGCCCCGTCGTTCTCTATGAAGAAGCCGTTGACATGTGCAAATACCAGCAGGAGGATATGACAAACGCTCTACGGGGATCTGTTTTGTCCATTGAGAGCATCATTCTTGGAGAACAAGGGGTAGCGCATCCAGTAGTGAAGGTCTGGGACGAATGGATTAGGAAAGGGAGACCAGCCATAGGGTTCCCTAACCTCTTCTGTTTCCCCCTACTTCCTGCCGATTTCGGGCTGAAGGAGAGCTTCCAGTACCAAATCGAGCGCACGATCCGACGTGAGTTTGGAGCAGATACCCAAGAATCGGTTCGTGCGCAGGGTATTGGCTCTGTGCTGTTCAGCGTGGTCATGGCACGAGTTGCACTGGGCTGTAGCCCTTGTCATGACCTCCAGATCTTCTACCTTGCTTATGCTGGTAACGAAAAGCTTCCTTCTGCCAAATCAGTTCAAGACCAAACCACTTTGAAAGGATGCCTCCACCGAGCACCTTCCCAACTGGAACAGGCATACCAAGCGTCTTTCATACCCCCCTGCAGCACCCAAGTACTCCAATGTAACGGTAATGGACGCCTCAAACTGCGTCCTGATTATGCCCTCAGTAACCCTGCATACACCGACCTTCCAATCAGCGCACGTAAAGAAGATGGTTCCTCATTCCATTTTGCCACCACCAAAAATGCTGGCCTTGGTGACCCTATCTCACTACTCCCAGAGACAATTCAGCCACCTGGACCTCCTCCAAGGCCTCGGCCACTCAAAAGAAAGGCAACCTCACTGCCAAGCAACGAATCCGAATCCGCACCAGATGGATACCGCATTTTGGAGCTACCAGGGACGGTTGGTACAAGTCCTCCTTCACCTTTTGTACAGGACATTCCAGCCGCTAAAAGGAAGCGTAAAGCCAAGGCTCATCAAGACGCAACACATACTTCCCTCCGTCGAAGTACCCGAAGCATGACATCAAAGACTTCCAACCCAACTATGACTCCATCGGATGGCAACAAGCAAGTAGTGTAGCTGTCTACTCAAAAGTATATACCATATTGCCTTGTCCACTATTCCCTCTCTTTAATTCTCTATGCTTCCATCCTAGTGTCCGATTTGTGGATTTTGCACATTGGTCAACGTTGACATTGGTTCTGGTTTCTAAGAAAGGGTAAGTTTATAGAATGATAAATAAGAGACCTATGAGCTAGAATACACCAAGATTTTGCTTTGCGCACACCCCAAGCAAAGTAAGTTGAGGTCAATGTCAAGACGAGTATATGGCTTAGCCCCAAGCATCGAGATTCAACCCGAATTTTTGTTGATAGACTATATATAGTCCATATAATACATTCTTTAAGCGCATATTTAGTGATGATATATATACTTGCAGTGTACTGGAACTTACTTACAGCATACAGGCATGCACTTGCAGGGTACTGGTGCATACTTGCAGTGTACCTTCATGTACTTGCAGTGTGCTGGTGCGTACTGGCAGTGTACTTTTATGTACTTGCAGTGTACTGGCGCGTACTGGCAGCGTACTGGCTGCGTACTGGCTGCGTACTGGCTGCGTACTGGCTGCGTACTTTCATGTACTTGCAGTGTACTTTCAACGTACTGGTGCATACTGGCGCAGTACAGGAGCGTACTTGAAGGTTAAGAAAAGTGTACTGGTGGCATAGAGAAGGAATGTACGGGATATGGACAGTCATACAGTGGGATCTTGTGTCGCTGACTGAGTGTAGATTCAAGCTGTACATGGTCACTTTCTCCCCGAAATTTATGTTTCTGTGAATATCCTATGCCTGGATAAACGATCTTGCTTACCTGGGTTGCAAGTAGCCACATCCGTTAGAGCCTCTGAATTCCATCTTCCGGAGACACAGTGTCAACCAGTGATATGGATATCAAGATGCCATTCATGTAAGTAGACTCATTTTTTTTTTTTCATAATTGGGAAGAAGGTGATAGAGATGAACTGAAACTTCAAATAGAATTTCTTAGGAGCTCAGCGTTCAAAGCCAATTCCACCATCCTTAACCCATCTTCCAATCCCAGGTACTGAAATCGGATTCGCGCTACTGGACTCCCAACGTGACAACGCCCCGCAAAGCTTTCCTTTATATGGCAAGAAACTCATTCAAGATCATATCCTGTTCAATTTCTATATTCCGGATTTACTCTTTGCCTTACAGTTAGTATGCCCAGCGGTTGGCTTGTAGAACCAAGTACGGTCGCCAGTACCTTGGCGTGGGAAAACAGTACCTCGAAAGTACTTGCAGGCCCAAGTACCGTATTTCCAGCTACTTCCCTGGCACTCCCTACAGAGCTGATGGGGATCGACCACATACGTCTGAGCTCTTCCAGACTTTTAGTGATGCAGACTATGGAGGATGTCTTGACACTCGCAAGTGGACAAGTGGTTTTATCATGAAGATGGGTACAGGTGCAGTCAGCTGGTCTTCCAAGAAGCAAGCAACGATTGCCAACTCGTCAACTGAGGCTGAATACATATCTGCTTCTACTGCTGGACGCGACATTATCTGGATGCGAAGCCTGTTAGGCGAACTTGGGTTCAAAATGGACAAACCGTCTCTGCTTATGGTTGACAACCAATCGGCATTGAGAGTCCTCAAGAACCCTGAGCATCACAGTAAGATGAAGCATATCGATATCAAGATGCATTGGATCCGGCAGGAAATTCATAGAGGGGCCATTGAAGTTCACTTCCTTCCTACAAACGACATGATTGCGGACATCCTTACCAAGCCGCTGCCTCGACTTGCAGTCGAACGCCATCGTATGGCAATGGGACTTTTCTAGTCCATGGACATTACATTGAGGGGGTGTGTTAGAATACAATGCTCATGTCATGGTTTCTTCCTTACATCTCATCGTAGTTACAGAGATTCATTAGTTTAAGATCGGACGATTAACATCTATCGTTTCATATACATCGTATCTATCTTCTTCATCTTCTATCATTCTATCATTTCTATTCGATGACTACGATCTCTTCTATTTATCTTCATCATACATATCTTTGTTGTACAACTACCATCGATACTGTTCATCGATGGGTACTGTGTTATGATTTCTACTTTGCATAGCCTCCATAGGTATTTAAGTAGCTACTGCAAGTGAGGAGTTCCCTATCGAACTATTCCCCACTTGCAGGTATGTGTAACAGTATCATCCTACAGTACTCAATCTAACTATCGAACTATTCCCCACTTGCAGTGTGTGTATCGTTGAGGTTTTAACAGTTGATTGTGTTGCAGTAGCGATCTATGACACGAGAACGTAAGTCCAGGTCGAAGGGAAAAGCCTCTGATATATAGAGATAATGTACCTATGACACGAGAACGTACTATGGAACATAATCAGTAACAGTATCGTGAATCGGGTACATGAGATACTCACAGTCCAGGTCGAAGGGAAAAGCCTGGGACTGTGAGAATATGGTAACGCGTAGACAAAGGGTCACTCATGTGACCGTGAATGTGTTAGAATACAATGCTCATGCCATGGATATTTCTTACATCTCATCGTAGTTACAGAGATTCATTACTCTAAGATTGGACATCTGTTACTTACAGTTTACATCTATCGTTTCATATCTATCGAATCATCTTCTTCATCTTCTATCATTCTATCATTGTTATTGATGACTACGATCTCTCATATTTATCTTCATCATACAGATCTCTGTTGTACAACAACCATCAATGCTGTTCATCGATGAGTACTATGATACGATCTTTACATAGCTTAGCCTCTATAGGTATATAAGTAGCTAGTGCAAGTGGAGGGTTCTCTATCGAACTATTCCCCACTTGCAGGTATGTCTCACAAGTATCGTCTAACAGCACTTTATTAATACATCGAACTATTCCCCACTTGCAGTGTGTTATCTAGTTGAGGTTTTAATAGGTTATGAGCCCTGGTGCACAGTGTTAAGACTAGTCGTCAAAGCACAGCTACCAGAACCGCCCTCACGTTCGGTCAAGCCTACCATTGGTAGCATCGCCTTACAGGCATTCCCCTGTCTCTCGACAAGGAGCATCTCGCCTGACACCAATTACACTTGTGATTGGACGACGGCCCTTCTATCTCTTCACTGCTTCTCACGGACGATTTCGTCCACTTTCTCGTTTATCTCACAAGTCCTTCGAACGGCTTTTGCCCCATTGGGAGTACTCTCCCTTTAGAACAAAGAACATATCTGGACTGGTCCCCATCCTTACTGGGAGAAGGGTTACTGCGAGAGGTTGAGAACACTAGGTTCAAAAAACCACGTAGGAGATAGCAGACCACCAACAACATCGCATCTCGAGCGAGAGAGTTGGAGAACGGTGCAACACCAGGGGTCTTATATATTTACCCACAAAACATACTACGTACTTCAAGTTCACTTGCCCAAGTGCCCATTGCTTTACTATATTGTTTTATTTTATCTCCCTTTTACCTTATACGCTCCAATATGTCGACCACATCGACTGTCGAGAACCCTCTCTCTGCTGCCACCATCAACAGATGGAAGAAGAATGTCATCAACCATGCGTTAACCATCAATGCGCGCAACATTCTATCTGGCATGGAAGATGAGCCCACCCAGGGGACAATGTCTGACGAGATCAGATTCTACCAGAAATATTGCGAGCGGCGCACTGCCCTTGCTGGTTTCATTCGCAAAAACCTTGACAATGCCCAGATCGACTCAGTGCTTCGCGATGTGGAAGATGACGATCCAGAGGCTATGTTCGACACTCTTGTCAGATTCTACCAGCCACAGACTGCTCAATCTCGGGCAGCTGCCTTCCAGGAGCTCCTTGCTGCACGCAAACAGAGAAGGAAACATTCAGCGACTTTGGCGCTAAGATCGTTTCCCTTGGTCAACAGATCAAGGATCGCATGCCTGAACTCTCAATCTACACGCCAGAGCAAACAGAGGATTCAAAAGTCTCTACCACAGAATCAGCTCCTGCAAAAAATCCTCATCACACCATCCACCTTCACCAAAGGTTACACTGCACACGATGTGATTAACGACCTTATGGTCGCAATTACCATCTCTGGCCTCCCACATGATGCCAACTCTACCTTCCTTCGCAACACCCTCACTCATCTTGATTCAATCAAAGGTCCTGAACAGATCCTTGATCATCTTCGTATGGCAGATGTCTCTCTCAAGAACGACGAACTGGCTGAGGAGGCAGCTCTTGCTGCTTCTAAGGAAAAGAACAAGTCTTCCAACACCAAAAAGAAGACAGGTTCTAAGAAGGCCAAGTTCACATGCAAAGTCCACGGTGCTAACAATACGCATGGTGACGACAAATGCCGTTCTCAGAAGCCTAAGAAGGCAGACGCCAACACTGCTCAAGAGGACTCCGATTCTGAGTCAGAGGAAAAGGTCATGATGGCCGCCGTTGCTCACATTGCAAGTACTCCTTACCATAAAACCCGTTGATACACTACTGACTATTCCTGGAACGCAGACTCCGGCGCTACCTCGCATATGACCCCCCACTTGAAGTGGATGCGCAACATGGTTAAATGCAAAATACCCGTCAAACTCGCAAACAACCATAAAGTAAGATCGACTTGGGTGGTTTGGGGATATGACAATTTGGTCCCTGTTACTTCTTCCATCATTCCTCTCCCCTTTTAGTGTTATCTATTCTATTGGTTGGCTCATGTGCCCAATCCTTTGCCTCAATGCTTACTCACAACACATTCTTTAAATTTGTCACATATTTTGTTGAGGATCAACACTATAAGGTTGATTAGAGCAATAAGTAAGTACTGGGGTTTTGGCTATATACTTGTCTGGTATATAAAGGTGTAGGCCTTAAGGAAGGTCTCAGCTCAGATTATGATGATTGGGTTGAAGATGGTTGCGCGGGTGGCTGCTCAGTGGTGAAATGAAAATTGCACCTTGATAAAGGCCCTCACCACATATGCCGGATTTGTCACCAAGGTCCGTGAACACTTCATGCCTTCTGGTTGGAAGACGGATGCCCTGGCAACATTCTATGCTACTCAGAGGGGAAAATCTGCTTCTTGGACTTTGACACTGCAACTGATACAACTTCAATAATTACGAATGACTGTCTACCAATATATGAAATCGAAAGAGTAGCTGAAGATAGAGGGACCAGATATGTACATATTCAGCTCATTCAATCAAACCTGGGCTGAAGAAGGCTATGCGATTCAAAGACTAGTGCACTACACAATCGATCCAACTTGGTAATCTTCTGGGTCGTAGTCCCGTTCAAGACGGGGATGGAGACAGGGAATGCTATGCCTATGCATTGGTTAGCCTATGCATAATACATGATGACTTAAGACACGTACCAGTCATTTGATGACTCAATAGGAAGAAAGGGGTACTTGGCCCAGTATTTCACCCTATCCCACTTCGACAGCTTCGTGTGATGAAGGGGGACAATGAGAAGACAATTCCTGATGTTTGGTGGTTGTCGAAGAACATCTAGCTGGAAGTATACCCAGCCTTGGCAGAAGGCATGGATACGGACAATCGTTCCATGCCTGGTGACGTATGCACTGATTGCAGAATCTCCGCCATCGAGCTCCTCTTCTTTACAAGGTAAGTGACCAGAAAAGACGACATGGGAACCAACACCAAGGATAGAATTGGAAATTGGTGCGATCACCTTCCATTCTTCATGGTAAATGGTAAGGGGTCTGGACAAGGAGGCCGGAGCTGAGTGCAAAGCATCAGGACATGGAGATAAAGGGATTGGGCTCTGTGGTGGAAGTGAAGATTCAAGAGAGTGGGGTGGTGATAAGAAGCGAATGAAATGGTAGAAGATGCACAGAACTGATAAATTATGATAAAAGGGAGAGTAAAAGAAAAAGAGGACCCGCACGAGCTGCAGGAACTGGTAAAGCTGGTTGGAGTGGTGGGGCAATGCACAATGTGTCCTGATACGGACAAATTGAGAGATATTTACTGCTTTTGAATAGTGGAAGAGATTTATCGACATAGTGAGTGTGTGAGAAAGAACAGACGTGAGCTTGAAGCAGTGTTGGATTTGGGTCTATATATACCATGACACACTATTTGGTATTGTTTATGTGTGTTGTGTTAGACACATATTGCTTATGTGTTTTGAGTGTGACCACCAGTCAGACTCTAGCCCATATCCCTTGCCCCTATCTTGGTCAATATCCTGATCGACTCACAACTGAAGTCTGGGTCAAGAATCGGCGATAAAATTGACCGTGGAATCGAACTCTGAATCGACCTCAATTCCCAGCAGGTGATGATTTTGGGGTCTGTATATATGTTATGGTGCAACTATCACATTAGATACCGTAACCAGGAGCTGAAAGTAGGTCAAAAGCTCCTTCTGAATAACAAACCAATCGTTTCTCTCAATATCAAGTACCTCGGCCCGCCCGATCAACCTTAGCAATAAGAATATTACCCTTCGACCCTGGAAGCCCTGTCGCTTCAAGTGGGACAGCCACAACCAAACGCTGAATGATAGTGTTGGTCTCAAGTCCTGGAAGCGTCTAAAGTTAGGATTAGACATGAATGTTCTTAGACGAAGATAGATGTTGCGTACGATGGGGCTTGTTACCATATAAAACCCTTCTAAAGATTCCTTTTCAACAACCACACCAAGACGTGTTACCCAAGGGTTCTGAGCCATCAATGTAATGCTGGGCAAAGAGTGTATCGATTGTACACTCCTCGTCTGCCTCCGGATATGCCCTGACAGGAACATATCTTGTCTTGGAGCAGGAGGCACCCAGAAATGCAGTCCATCGAATATTGGAATGGCCACCACCTGTCAGCAAATCCTTGTATAGATGTCAGTTACTTATAGAGCTCTGATCAATATGGTATATACCTGATGCGTCTTCGATATGAAGGTCGCCAAGAACAAAGTACCTCTCCCGCGATCGAGAGAGATCCTGGTTCTCCTTGGGCAAGGAGACTAGGCATTCAATCTTTAGACCATATAACTTACAATTAAATTGACAGAACTTACTTCGTGGAGGCGGTGATGCCACTTCATCCAACCACAACGACCTCAACGTCCAAACCTCAACCTTGCCAGGTTTGTGACATCTCAGCATCACGAGTTGCGACATCTCAACATCGCAAGGTTGCGACACTGCGTGAGGGGGCCAAAGTAGTTACGAATGCCCTGGAGAAAGCTTGTCACCACGTCGAAGAATGAGAGCATGTTGGTCCTCAAGGTCTAGCTTTCTTCATAACGATACTTATAGGCGTATTTTATATGTACTCCTAATTCGGGAAAGCGAACAATTATTATAAAGTCCGAAATCAAGATACCATC
>JAHBOF010000265.1:0-80917 GCA_020736565.1 Coprinopsis sp. MPI-PUGE-AT-0042 | reverse complement strand
ACGGATGCCAATGGTGGGAACGCGGATGGGACGAGGACAACCAGGGCAGGGTTTTTTGGGGAGGTGGGCGCCAACTCGCTTCCGCCTGTCGTTGCTCCGGACTGAACATTCCTTAGCAATTCTACTATTATCTTGTTCGCGATCCCGCGTATGTGAATGTCGGTTTGCAAGTTCAGCCAATCAACGTTCCCCAGGTACGATGTACTTCGTCAGCTGTTGACCATCCGGAACTCACCCTGCTCATGTAGCGTTTGGGCTACTGCGTTCAAGCACAATGCGCAGACACGACGTGTACGACCGCGTTTGACCAGCCACCCACCGCGTTCCCTCCGTCAGGGTCGACTGCTCCTGCACCACCTCTTTACCAATGCCCCTTCTCGAATACGACATACACAATTACGTGCGTAGAAACCCTTTCATTTGCCACATCGTATCCATAAATTCCGAGGAGCACTCACCGATTATCCTAGCTTCTGTCCAGGGGGACAATGGCCAGGCTCTCCCGCACAGACGGTCATCCACCCCGGTTTCAACAACCCAGGAAAGTGTCTAGACGTGAGGGGCGGTACCTTTGCGAACGGAACGCCTGTACAAATGTGAGCCTCTCGCGACCGCAAGCCTTGCTCGTCTTTGTCCTCGTACTGACCATGACTTAGCTACGACTGTAACGGAACCCCGCTCAGAACTGGATTATCAATCGTGGGTCAACAAAAGTTCAATTGGCTGGGACCTCGTTCTGTCTTGATGCCGGTTCAAGTGAGCTTCCTTCCGTTCCACGGCAGAGAAAGCGCGCAAGCTAATTCCATCACCGACAGCTCCTGGTAATGGCGTCGGAATGAAAATCTGGCAATGCTACGACGGGCTTGCTGCTCAGCAGTGGAGCTACACCGACGATAACAGGATCGCGTTGCAAGGCCAAGGTGAGTATTCCTGTTTCCCTGAGCTTCTATTTCACTGAAGACCTCATGACTGCGCAGGCCTCTGCCTTGACCTCCCGAATGGAAGCCTGACGAACTCGAACCAAATCCAGACATGGCAATGCACTGATAATAACCAGAACCAAGTTTGGACGCTTTAAGACGGAATGGGCATAGATTCTATGACAGTGGCTCCTCGGACTTCCATGATGCATGGACATGATCGTGCAATGGACTAAGTACATGGACTGAACCTGACATTCCATGACTTGGTGTGTATTTACTTACTTATCCAATATCTCAATCCACCCTTGTATGTACAAGTTTCTCTTGAGTGTTCTCTCACTTTCCATCCTGCTCTCGTTCGACCACCTTTGGTTGTTAAAATCAGAGAACACACCCGTGGCCCGTTATATTCGTTTATAGCCTGAATCGTCATCATGTATGTCTTCAAGTACCACCATCAGGCCCGCACAAGGGGGAAATGGGTACAGGAACAAAATCCGACGCCTGTCGCAAATCCGCTCGAGGTGTGAGCGCCGCTTATCGTTTAAGTGTGCGCTAAGGTCACAGCGCTTCAACATCGAGGTTAGCCCGTCAAGAGGGCGTTAGGTCTTGTAATAACACGCATAGCGTTGGAGGGAGATCTTATTGTATGAAAATTCTACGAAATACCGCCAAGAGAACTTAAATCTGCAACTACCTGGGATAAGGTCGTGCAATTTACACTCGGACAGACACGGTCTACAGAACCAAATGGCCCATTGAGATTCAATTTAAGTCCACTTTTTACGTCTAATATCGACCACCTGGCACCAATGGAGGTAGCCAACTAACTTCCTCGGGGAAGTTGAATGGGCTTGAGAAAAATGCGGGAGAGAGAGGAGTTGACTACAAATTACATGTCAGAGACGACTCGAGTATCTCGATTCTGTCGTATCCCACCCGCGTTAAAGTCTACAAAGCTTACTGAAGACGCCGTGTATCTCTATGAGCGGTTCGGGACAAGCAAATCTCAAAGATAGATGGGTGCCAGACGAAGTTAATCGTCATACATGGTGCCACAACGGCCTGGGCATCTCCCGAACACCTTCGCCCACCTCAGCGGCACCATTTGATTACAACTTCGCCTGGCTGGAGTAAGTCATGACAGGCCTCGACCCCTGATTCCCAATTCGCGGTAGGACGCGCTTAATTTCTGTCACTGCCTCATCTTGGCCTCGTCCGCGAACATTGAGTGAGGAACAGCTCTAGTTCATCTTTGAGTCACTCCATGACCAGCACCATTCTAGTGTAAAGTAATGAGGAGGGGCTCTATTTAAACAACACGGGTCAGCAAAGTTGTCCATCATAAGTCGACTGGTACCATGATCAAATTATTGACGACCCTCGCCCTTTCTATCCACCTCCTGGGAGCCTGTGCTCTGGTCATCCACCCCGGTGGCGGCAAGGCAATCCCAGGACAATGTCTCGACGTGAGGGGTGCTGTCTTTGCAAACGGAACTCCCGTGCAAATGTGAGCCTGGCTCAGACCCCTCCTCGTCTCCGAGTCCGTACTAACAATAGTTTAGCTATGACTGTAATGGGACCCCCGCCCAGAACTGGACAATCAATCATGGTCCAACCAAGATTCAATTGGCTGGTACCTCTTTCTGTATGGATGCTGGGTCAAGTGAGCTTCCTTCCAATGTGTGCCAGAGGGAACCCACCAAGCTAAGATTTCTCCCCAGGTCCAGGCAATGGCGTCGGGCTAAAAATCTGGCAATGTTACGACGGACTTCCTGCTCAACAGTGGTTTGTCACTGACGACTACAGGATTGCATTGGAAGGACAAGGTGACTATCCCTGATCTCCGAATTTCCACGTAACTGAACGCCCTTTTACTGGCCAGGTCTCTGCCTCGACCGCCCGGACGGAACTACCAATTCGGTCCAGATTCAAACATGGCAATGTACCGATGACAAACACAGCCAAGTTTTTACTCTGTATGGGTACTAGGGGCTGCTCCGTATGTGAAGGGTATGGTTTCTGTGACTCCTCGAACTCCCACTAACATTCTTCTATGGGACATGATCTTATGATGCTCTGGTGCGCTGAATAGACAATCGGCTAATATATGTCTCTGTATTCTACTGTTGTGTATGTACGTTTCTGCTTGGCATTCCTTCCCGTTCTAGTGAATTAGGGAGCCTATCTTCGCGTCATCTGCCCTTGTAATATGCATACCTTGTCTATGTATTTTTGCCATTTAGTGCAGCAAGAAACACCCGCTTGCGTCTTGCATTCTGATCTCTCGAAGTTCCTTGGGAAAAGCGTCATTTCACCTGTCAAATGTACATATTGGAGTTTGCTTTCTGCCTTTACCATATCATAAAGACCTGCAGGTAGTGGAATGTACTGGCGATGTCCTCGCGGGCCACAGGCAGCAAAAATAGCTTCGATAGGGGCTTGCGTCTTGCGCGGAGGTACTACTTGCCCGTACTTGCGCGGCAGGGAACCCAGCACGGAGCCAGCTACTCCCATTGAGCACCTCTGGCTGGAGCCGATCAAAATATGTCTCGAGCCCCCTGGTCCCCAATTCGCGGTAACAGTGCTTGGTTTCCGTCCCTGCCCAGTGTTGGCCTCGTCCGTCAGCCCGGAAGTTAATGACTTAGACCTCAAATTCGCGGTAGGACGCGCTTCGCTTCTGTCACTGTCTCGTCTCGGCCTCGTCCACCAACCTTGGGTTAACGCGTGTTACCTTCTTGTTCTTCTCCCCCTTACCCCCGGGGCAGGTCCTAGATTGGGTCCAGTTTCACGAAACGAGAAGGGCTCTATATCTATAAACAGCCCAGGTCAGAGTTTTCAGTTCTGTCCATCCCAAGTGTTCGACACAATGTTTATACTATCCACTATCCTTGCGCTTTCTGCTTACATCCTGGGAGCCTGTGCTTTGGCCATCGAGAAGCGACAGACCCCACTGACCCAGTATATCATCTACAACCAATGTCCAGCATCAATTAACCTTTACATCGGTGGTCAGAATGAGGGCGTCATCCCCCAAGGAGGAAACACAACCAGGTTCCTCTCAGCTAATGCTGGATTCTTCTATACCGATGCCAATGGTGGAAGGTTGATGGGTCGAGGACGGTCAGGGCTGGGTTCTTTGGGGAGGCGAGTGCCGATTTTTTCCGTCTGTTGTAGCGAGGGGCTGACCATTCCATAGCGCTTCTACTATTACCTCGTTCGCGATCCTACCTACACGAATGTTGGTCTGGAATTCAACCATTCAATGTTCCTCAGGTGCGGCTTAACGTTATTAGTTGTTGATATAACCTCTCATTCTGCACATATAGCATGGGGGCTTCTGCGGTACAGCGCAATGCTCAGACAGGACTTGTACGACCGCGTTCAGCCAAGCACCACCGCGTTTCCTGCTTTGGGATCGTTTCCTCCCGAACCACCCCTCTACGATGCCCCTACGCGAACACGACAATGGGAATTAGGTGAGTAGCAAATTCACTCTCTTCACATTCAACATCACGTCCCCCAAGCTCTGCCGAGGCAGCTCACATCGATCTATTGTAGCTTCTGTCCAGGAGGCCGATGGCCAACTGCTTCCGTCCAATCGACCATCCACCCTGGTTCCAATAACTTGAACCTAGGAAAATGTCTCGACGTGAGGGGTGCTGTCTTTGCAAACGGAACCCCCGTGCAAATGTGAGCCAAACGAAGGACCCTACTCATGTTTGTACTAACCATCGCTCAGCTACGACTGTAATGGGACCCCTGCTCAGAACTGGATACTCAACCGCGGGTCAACGAAGTTCAATTGGCTGGGACTTCGTTCTGTCTTGATGCTGGGTCAAGTAAGCCTTTCAACGTTAGTGGAGCGCAAAGTGAGCTAACTCAACCGCTGACAGTCCAGCTAATGGCGTTGGAATGAAAATCTGGCAATGTTACGACGGGCTTCCTGCTCAACAGTGGTCTTACCGAAGACAACAGGATCGCTGCAAGGCCAAGGTGAGTATCCCTGCTCTCCCAGTTCGATGTCGCTGAAGGTTCTCTGGTTGGTCAGGTCTCTGCCTCGACTCCCAATGGAATCCTGGATAATTCGAACCAGATTCAGACATGGCAATGCGGCGATGGCAACGTGAACCAAGTTTTTTCTCTTTGAGTCTGCTCCGTATCTGTCGGACATGTATCCTGTAACATTCGGACTTCCTCTGACAGTCTTCTCCTGGACATGATCACACCATGGACTTAATGTGACCGCTACCGTATCTCAATATAATTGTTGTCTATGTATAGCTTCTGAGCCTTCCTTCCTGTTCCATCCATTCAAGCGCTTTTCTCGGGCGGCATTGAAAGCCCCTGTTCAATGGGGTATCTTTCTCACGTGGCCGCCTATAGGATCACTTGGCGAAATGATGGCAACATTCCGTTTTCATTTTCCGGCCATTGTGCTGTCGCTCCCACCCTCATTAAGCAGTATTTTCAGGCACCCAACGGCACGTCCTTGAACTGAAACGTTTCTATCTGTGCACTGCGACGATGGACGGGTCCATGGCTATCATAAATGAACGACAGTCCTAGCCTTTTACTGGCTTAGCAGATTGAATTGGCTTCCTTACCGCATTTCGCTTGCTTCCTTTCCCTCGACACTATGTCTAGGGGTCACAGCTAGAGCTTCTGAGCAGAGGTGACCAACCGAAGAAAGCGCTGGTACCTCGGTCCGAACTGTCTTGCACGCCATTAGTCAGTCGATGTCTGCTAAGCTCTCTCAACTGATCAGGTCATGGCTCTGTGACGGTCGGACATGCCCCGACCTCGTGGTTCCAGCCGCGTAGGCGGCTTCGGGAACGTTGTGGGCTTTTTCCTTTCTCTCCTTCCTCTCTGGTCATCTTTGAAGGTTTGGTCTCTATCTGAGCCCGCTCTAACGTCGTGTGCAAGTATACCTGGGAGTTTGAGGTATGTCTCCATAAATGACGATGAAGTGCGATATGAAAGATGATCGCAATCTAGGTGAAACCTACATCTACATCCTGCGACAATGCCCCTCTCGACCTGGCTCGTCTAGGCTCCATCCGGAGGGCGTTCTCAAGCATCTCGGGCAGACGAACGCCCTCATTCACGAGCCTCTCTCGAGCGGGTGGTTCGACATTACCGCACACCTTGCGCCAATCTTCTCTTCCTCAGGTGCCAGGCGGTCATCTTCCTCAAATGAACCCCCCTCTCCTCCCTCCAGGCCCTCGACGTTTGGCAAGGGTATCGTGCTGTTCGCGGCTGGTCTTGCAGCCAGTCTGTCATACACCCTTATGGGGAACGTCATGCCTTGGTCATCCAAACCGCGACGAATACAGGCAGTTCGACTGAACCGACATATGGTTCTCCAGAAGACTTCCAGGCAGCTATCTCCGAGCTTCGGGCTATCTTCAAGGATAGTGCAAATAATGAAGACGGGGAGGTAGAAGTAAGCACCGATCCAGACGACCTGGAAGTCCACGGTTTCAGCGACAATGATTATCATCCTAGTGAGTCCCTGATCACTCACCCCCTGGTAGTTCTGCCCCTTCAGTCTTTCTCTCCGCTCTTGCAGGAGCCCTGGAACTCCGAAAGTTAACTCATCCACTCTGTCCAGGTATCCCACCAAGTGTCATCGTCTATCCAATGGCTACCCAGGACGTGGTTCAAATCGTCCAGGTAGCAACGAAGTACAAGATGCCGATCATTGCCTATTCAGGAGCGACGAGCCTGGAGGGCCATTTCCGAGGAGTAAGTGCTTGGCTTTATCATCACGTCTCTCTCCCCTCTCTCGGCGCCCTGACATCGACGATTTTCTTTCAAGCATGCGACAGGCGGAATTTGCCTTGACATGAGTCGAATGGACAAGATTCTGGCCATCCACGGTACGCAGACGCCGCTCTTGCACCATACGTCGGATGCTAACACCACCCCTTTCCCCATTCATCTGCATCCTTACCCTGTTTCTCATTTTGATCATTCTCTCGATCTTACACGTCGCTAGAAAACGATGCGGATATGGTCTGCCAACCTGGTGCTAGATGGATGGACATCAACTCGACGTTGGCTGATATGGGTATCCCTCTGTTCTGGCCAATTGATCCCGCACCTGGAGCAACGATTGGAGGATTGATGAGTACTGGATGCAGTGGAACGAACGCTGTCAGGTACGGTACTGCTAGAGGCGAGTGGTTTTGAATGCTGTGAGTCGCGTTTCTCCGATATGGCTTTTGGCCGACTTCCCATCTGCTTTCGCGCACCTCACGCTGTTCCACTGTGAACTCACCCTTTTACACAGACTGTCGTCCTTCCAAACGGCAAGGTCATGAAAACACGGCAACGAGCACGGAAATCATCTACAGGATGGGATGCTACGAAGCTCTTCATCGGAGCTGAGGGAACGCTGGGCATCGTAACTGAAGGTGCGAATCCTTCGGTTACGCGTCGGATAGCAGGCCCTGACTAGCGCTTGCCCTTGCACGCAACAGTGACTATCCGGCTTGCCCCAGTCCTTCCGACGACAGTCGCCATCGCTCAGTTCCCATCTGTTAGGCACGCTACATCTGCGGTGCAAGAGATCTTGCAGAGCGGAGTGGGCATTCAGTGTGTCGAACTCGTGGATGGCACGTTCATGAAGGCAGCAAATGCATACGGAGTAGTATCTAGCGGTACGTACTGTTCCCTCTGCCGCTTCCACCACGTGTCAAAGGGACTTTTTCTATCCACGACTCTCCGTTCCTCCCCAGCTAACTTATCAGCCATTTCTAGGCAGCTCAGGTCGGAGAAAGTACCCTGAAGTAGACTCTTTATTCTTCAAGCTTCAGGGACCCACTCAACGCTCGCTGGAAGAAACATCCTCGATTGTTAAAAGCATATGCAAGAAGTATGGGGGCACCGGCTATTCCGTCTCAAAGAATGCCGAAGAATCTGAAGGTGGGTCATCTGGCTTCTGTTTTCTTTTCTTGATAATGACCCTTCGGCAGATATGTGGAGTGACCGCAAGAACGCCCATTATAGTGGGTTGGCCATGATTCCAGGCGCCAAAGGGTGGGCGACGGATGTCTGGTAAGATCAATCGCCTTCATTGCATGGTCTGTAATAATCATGATCCTCAGCGTCCCAGTCTCCAACCTTCCGCAGCTTGTCGCCGAGACCAAGGAGGATCTTGATTCCATTGGACTTACCTCGACGATTGTAGGCCACGTGGGGATGGAAACTTCCACGCCTTGATTCTCTTCACGAATGACGGAGTTTGTGAAGGCAAAAGGGGCGGTTGATCGCATGGTTTGGAGAGCAATCGCCCTAGATGGGACGTGTAAGTCAAGTTCCACCTAGACCCGTCCTTGAGCTGGTTCTTACATGATTCTTCTTTCCAGGTACGGGCGAGCATGGTGTTGGACTAGGCAAGAAGAAGTACCTCATTCAAGAGCTCGGCATAGAGACCGTCGAGTTCATGAAAAGCATTAAGAGGGCTGTCGATCCTCTTGGACTCTTCAACCCTGGGAAGGTGCGATTGCGTATCCCCAAAGCTTGATTACCTATTACAGGAGACTGACACCGATTTCTTAGCTCTACCCTGACATCGAGGACTCCGTCTTTGCGCCGAAAGCAGGAGCCGATGCTTTGGAAGGCTTCGAGCAACAAGATATTGCAAACAAGGATGGAAAACATTAAATGCTGGTGGTCGTCTTTAGGGAACAATCCCCATCATTTCGATGCCAATCCTCGCGCATCCCTATGGATGCTGAAAAAGATCTGAGATGGCGGGACAAAGTTGCTTCGTGGGTTCGTCCATACTCTTTTCGCCAATGCAATTTTCTTGGTGAATTTTACATGTCATGTGAGGGTTCCGGGCAACTCAACGGGTTCGACCTGCAAGTCATACGATCGTTCTCTCATCGTCGCGGGGTATTTCCGTTCCTTCCCAACCTCCTGGAACCCGAGCAGCGCGAAGGTAACGGAGTCTGTCGCTGCTTCGGCGATTTGTTTCATCATTCTAGGATTAGCCTTTTCTGTCCACTGGGAGTCGGGACGCGATACGTGATGCACGATAACATAAGCTCATTCAGTGCTAACAAATCTGAAATTAACCACAATTGCCTCTACATATCTGCCTTTCTATCCACTGCCAGCACACCAAGTCCCAGCCAGGCGGCAATGCTCTCACCGCACTGATAACAAGTCCATCACGCTGAAATCATGGGTGTGAAGGCTGAGGGCTTGCAGAATCTGATTTCGGAGCATGAGCTTCAGCTCAAAGCCGTGTATCTTGCGGCTATGTGGCTGGAAGTGAGTCGCTGTTTACCTCCTAGACGCCCCATGGCTGACGTTGTGCCACAGACGATCTTCTATGGTAATATCACTGCAGTCTATGCAGGACGTCACGGGGCTGATCAAGCTTAGGCATTTACTTCTGCCTTTGCGTCGCAGTTATTTCCGTTCTCATTGAGCGCCGCGCCTGGGGCCTTTTCCTCGAGGGTATTCCTGCTGGGAATACGTTCATGTTCTTCTTCATCTCGATTCATAATGGTTAGTAAAATATCGCAGTCTTCCTGATTACTCTTCTGACGATAGCCAGGCCAAAGTGTCTATCGTCTTATCACCGCATACGCCTATCAAATTGACGTTCATGGTCCCGTCTTGTTTGTGAATGACTTGAACAACTGGACCACCTATTCGGCGCCGATTTTACTAGCTCTGGTTCTGTGGATCGGGGACGCTCTCGTCGTAAGCTTGTTCTTTAAAATCTTTATTATTGCGATATGTGTCAAATGTCGAAGATTTATAGGTGCTTCTTGGTCTGGCAGCGGGACTGGCGGGTCATTGCCCTTTCTGTCGTCCTTTTCTTTGCCAGTGTCGGTAAGTGAGTCTACTGCTCGCTTGAAGAGGGGTATTAAATTCACACTAGGCACCCAGGCCGCAACCTTTTGGTGGACCTGGTATCAGTCCGACATCTCCTCTCTCGCTGTCACGTCCTGGCCTCTCTTGAATGCTGCATTTCCCCTTTACCTAGCTCAGAACACTCTGACGACCGGCCTCATTATTTCAAAGATCTGGCTTCAGACAAGGCAAACCAGAGCGGCAGGGTTAGTTCCCCTGAACACTCCAAGCCTCGTTTCAATTATGCGCGTTATCATTGAAAGCGCTGCCATTTATACCGTTGGGATGCTAGTAATGGTTGTCCTCAGGGCGCTTGACCATTTCACACGAGCTATTGCTCACTGCTGCCTCGTCCCTGTCACGGGTGCGTCATTCTTTCTGGACAAAATATTGATCTAACTTCGACGACAGGGATCACCTTTGTACTCATGGCCATGCGCACCCACACTGTGCGAGAGGAGGCCAAGAACCCTCCTGCTTCAGCCTCCCTCATGCCTAACTGGCTTTTGGATGACCGCTAGCATGCTCTATGGGTGATCCCACATACCAACCCATCTTTACTGGGAAACCGATAGTCTGGGGGACGCCTGACCGGCTCTCCTTGTAGCCAAGGCTGGGGCCTAGTGATACTTGGTTGGTATGTGCAGTAAAGGTATGATCGTAGAGGCTGGCCTTGCTCCTTCTACAGAGAAGCAAGCAGATCCTTCAACTGTGGAAACGGACATTTTTACTTTGCCCTTCCGTATGGGAGGCTAAGATAACGGTCGTCTAAATCTTCGATTGTCAACTTTACATAGATTCATTCCGTTGAACATTGACAACCTCGTTGATTACTCGCTGAGTTCCTCATACTTCTGAACTAAGACTGATTGATGCTTTTAAGGCGGCCAAGACCAGGAACTGCGACCGTGGTCACATCAACTAAGTTTGAAACGAAGTTAATTCATTCTGCCAATTCACTGTTTGACACAGTACGTGATGCGCGTTATGCATGCCATACGATGATATATATGCTATCGCTTCAGGAACGCTCCAACAATTCTGCCTTTCGCTGCTCCTTTGCCACGTCGACTATCCTCTCGCACAAAACACCTTTCGAGGGAGACCTTAAGCACCAACTCTCTCGGGGTGTGCGATGAGCGTGAATCTCACATGCCCGACAAGCTGAACAGTTCTCTCTCGGAGAAAGAGCTCCAATTCAAAATTATATCTCTTGTTGGCATCTGGGCAGAAGCACTGCTTTATGGTACGCTTTCAACCACGATCCTGCTTGCTTCGCACATGCTCAACATGGAATATAGGCCTCTACTTCTCTCTCTTCGTTGCGGCGCTCCCCGTATTTGTGCGCGGAGATGTCCTCAGAACCTTCCCAGCGAAGGTTTTCCTGGCTGGAAACACATTAATGTTCTTGCTCATCTCAACCCATACCGGTAAGCATAGACCTGGAGCTGAGCTTGCGCGGGTCCCTAAACAAAACTCAGGGCTCGAAGCTTATCACTTATCGTTGCGTTCTCATACCAGATCAACCCACGAGCGCCTGTGGCGTTCCTCTGCGATCTGAGTAACGGACCCGTGTTTGCAGCGCCAGTCTTTCTCGCTATGACAATCTGGATCGGGGATGCACTTGTGGTAAGGCTGTCTTTCAAGGGGTAACCTGTAATTGAATCAAGCAGATATTTAGATTATTCTTAATTTGGCGGCGAAGCTACTGGGTGGTCACAGTGCCCGCTCTGCTTTTCGTCTCTAGTGTTGGTGAGGAGGCCTTCATCTTCCCTCCAAATGTCTGATGTTGATATCGTATCTAGCTATCCACTCGACAAACCTTTGGTGGGTGCAGCAGCAGTCGCATATAAGTGACGTCGTTGGCCAAGCATGGCCCTTGCTCAATGCACACTTCCCTCTCTACGTCTCGCAAAACTTCTCACGACGGGATTAATCCTTTCAAGATCTGGTCACGGTATCGACAGACCAAGGCCATTGGAAATTTTTGCTCTGCACACTCCAAATCTTTTATCAGTCATGGCGTTATCATTGAAAGTGCAGCACTTCATACTGCCGCTCTGCTGGTTATGCTTGTCTTGCGAATTCTGGGCAACCCAAGTCACTTCTACCTGGGTCCATTGCATTTAGTTCCCCCCACCATCGGTGTGTACTGTTCCCTAGACGGTGAAAATGATGTCCTGACCTCACTTTATCCTAGGTATCGTGTTCGTCCTCATGACGATTCGGACACATGCTTTGCGAGAAGAGGCTAGGATCGTGCCAGAATCTGCCTCCCTCATGCCGAACTGGTTGATGGAACGAGAGGGCAGACTTGAGTTAGGCATGGAGCGGGGGCGACGAGCTGACTTGTCAACACCTAGTTGCCCATCGTTTAGCCCCTCCTCTTTAGATCTAGAAAACTATGCTTGAAATATCTCATGAAGCTTCCTCAAATTTGCAGTATCCCGGTAATAACAATAATCATGCGTATCCAATATTCTCGATTCTTCACTTCACTCGGCCGGCGAATATATTATTGTAAGTTTTTTTGCCAGCCTGCTGTACTGTTAGACAACAATCTCGTTTGTTCGCAAGATTTTTGTCCTCATAAGGCTCCAGCTAAGACGATTTGCGCAGGTGAGTTAGCCCAACCCCACGAGTGCCACTCTTCCTTTCCCTTCAGGGGTCCATTCTTCAACTTTGCGCCTCAGGCCTCAGTGGTCATGGGAGCAAGTTGCCTAGCCGCGTCTATCAGCCCCATAGCATGCTGGGCTGGGCAAACCTTGACCATGCCGGTGATAACGATATTCTCAAGGTCTAGAGCAACTGTCATCCAGCTAATACATAAGTGCGGGGCTGATGGGTCGCGGGAGATGACATACCCAATACATATAGTGTCGTAACGGGTGCAAGTCCACGTCAATGACGGCGATAGCGTCCTTGGTTTCTATGTCCTACAGAAAGTCATGGTCATCTCGAGATATACATGTATATGTGCCCCTCTGCGAGATTCGCTTAGCGCAGCACTTGCACCTTGACTCCTCACCCATATGCATGTTGATCACCGTATCGCACTCATTACCGGAGCTTGTTATGCTAAGTTTAGATTTCAATAGGTACGCCCGTCGCCAAGTATCCTGTCAACGCATAGATTCTAGCTCACGATGTGACGAGCAAGTCATTCTTTCTGTCTCCGACCACCACGTCTATGACCGCCTACACGATTCATTCCCCTACTGCACTCGCTTACTGACGCTACTAACTGGATGCACGGGGAATGAAGATACACGAGCCGAACCATGTGCTCAATGAGATGGAGTGTCAACTCGAGGTTGTCTACCCTTGTTGGTATATGGTTGGAAGCCTTACTATATGGTACGCCGTTGTTATCCCTGGCCTCACAACTAACTTGGATCCTTTCAGGAGTCTATCTTTGCCTCTTCATTGCGGCTATCCCCACGTTTGTAAGGCCAGACGTTCTGAAGGCCCTATCTACGAAGGTCTTTCTTGCCGGAAACGCGCTCATGTTCATTACCATTTCAATTCACAATGGTCCGCTCGCCCGCTGTGACTATTTCTAATTCCTCACTTCTTGCTTTCAGTTTCCAGCGTCGTCCATCTTGTCATGGCTTTTGCCTATCAGACTGATGTTCGAGGGTCGGTCAAACTGTTCAATGACTTGACCTTATGGGGCACATATTCGGCGCCGACTCTATTGGCAATCGTAGTGTGGATCGGGGACGCTCTCGTGGTATGAGACCATAATCTCTTCAGTCTGGAGATGTGCTAATCGTACTAGATATATAGATGCTTCTTGGTGTGGCAGCGAAGCTATCGGGTTATCGTGCTCCCTGTTCTTCTTTTCATCGTTGGCGTCGGTGAGAGGACATAGGCAAATCTAAAGCAACGGCCTCCTAACATAGAGGTAACAGGGTCTCACTCTGCAAATCTTTGGTGGATACAACATCAAGCCGACGTGTCTCACGTCGTCGTGGGGGCATGGCCCTTTCTCAACGTCCCATTTCCTATCTATCTGGCGCAGAACGTCCTCACCACTGGGTTGATAGTTTTCAAGATTTGGGCCCAGTATCAGCGGTCAAGAGCTGTTGGTCTCATGTCTCTCCACACCCCGAGCCTCGTTTCCATCATGCGGGTTATCGTCGAGAGCGCCGCGATCTACACTGGAGGAACTCTGGTCATGGTCATTCTGCGTGCCCTTGACCATCCAGCCCGATTCACCATTCATTGTTGCTTGGTTCCTACGACGGGTGTGTTTTCAAATTTATGGTTTCCGTCCGAATCACCCTCAACGTGAAAGCAGGGATCGTCTTTGTTCTCCTTGCCATTCGCACACAGGCTGTGCGAGACGAGGCAAAGAACATTCCTGCATCTGCGTCGATTATGCCTGACTGGCTTGTTAAAGGGTGGGACTGCGAGTTGAAAACGGCTTCTGAGGAGGAGCCTCCTCCACAGAGCGACTTGCCTTCCAGTCCGATTGGTGATAATTCGTCTCTCGTCTCGAATTCAAACCTGGTCAGTCGATGTATTGGGGCAATCGAGACCCCCACAAGGTCGGCATCATGAGATTGCGTGAGGTGGTTACACCGTGAGTGCGTGGCTATACGAGCGGCCAGAAGATACAGTATTGCAAAACTGACAATCCTTGCCCCTAGAATCGGCCAGGAGCTCACGGGCACTCAAAAACTCTCTCTACCACACCATGATCAAGCTCACCATTGAATTGCGCAACTTAAAGCTTGTAAGGGATCCAAGTTCATCTAACAGCATGTTATCCTGCCCCTGTTAATTGCTTCGAACACTTTTGAATCGATACTCTTCTTCAAGTAACGGGAGTACAACTAAGGGGGTGTAGGTGCTAGGTACGTGTACTGGCCACGTGCCACACGTCCTCGAAGAGCAGTCTCGATGCTACATATTTCCTCGTCGTCACCCTCGAGCTCGGTGTTTCTAACCAGCTCCCGACCGCGGTTCTCCTTTTGTTTCAAGCTTCTGTCAAGACAATCTTCTTTCTCTACATCGCTGCTGTCCAGAAGGCTTTCCAAGTTCCTTGCTGGAGATTCGTCGAGTGGGCTGTGCACCGTAGATTGTGCTACAGCCTCATTGTATAGCGCCAATATCTCCAACGAAGTATTGGAGATGTTCAACAGGTCGGTATCTTCGTCCAGTCCAGCGATGCTACTAGGCCGGCTTGGGAGTGGTTTATGATACAGCACCGTCAACCCGTCTTCTTCGCAAGAGTTGAGAGGCTCATTGTATAAACCAATCAACGACGAAGCGGATGTTCGTCGCGATATGGTGAGAGGTTCCTCGTACAAGCCATCCGTAGATGACAACGATTGCCGACGAGTTGCACGCTGCAGGTTTGAGACGTTGTGTAGGTTTCCAACTCGAGTGGTGGCGTCCCCAGTCTTGATTTCGAAGCTTGCCTTTGTACCAGATTCTGCAGAGGTTTCATGGCTGGAGGTGTCATGGCTGCGGGTGTCGAGCATTATTATGCTCATTGCGTGCACGAATGAAATCAGAAGACGTGGGATGACCCCTGCTGGGCACTCGCCTTTCTCGCTTTTATAAAAAATCATTCACCGATTTCAAATGACTATTGTTCATGACGCGTCCCGTGGCCAGCCCTGCATCTTCATGAGCCACAAAAAAAGTGGGCTATCGATCCAGCCACTTTGGCCGGGTGGTTGTTCCCTTGGCCGTTACCACTTTGTCGTTGGAAAACGTGGACAAAGCTAGTGACGCTTATAGTCTCTCTTACAACCCTCTGCTGAAGGGGATGGGCCTGGAGACTGGGATTGGGTCTGAGCGCTCATCACTGTTTTCGTTCACATTGATTTAGGACCGTGACCCTGATCCTATACGCAGACTATCCATGCAGAAGCCCACTTCGCACGAGCCCAGTTCGATCGCCCTCCTAGCCATCACTGAGAACTGATGGCAGTGGTCTCACTTTGGCGAAAGATTCAGCTGCGCCTGCATTTTGCAAGAGTCAGATATCGATCGACGATACTACCCTCGTGGTCAACTCAAAAAGATACCAAATTACGTGCTCGTCAACCGAAATTGAGACATTCTCAGGAAAATAACCTACTACTACAGAGCCCCCAAGATGTGCCTTATAGTCGACCCTAGCCTTCGAGTGCTCCAGTTTCGGTGACGATCCTTCTATGCCTGTCTCATAACACACGATTGAGTGATAGGCGCCTATTTTCGAGGGCTTGGACTAATTGTTCTATTCCTTCACTTAAGACTGTTACATCAGACTAGCCATAAACCCTTTGCTTCGGACCGGACTTCATTCAGGCAACGAGTGGGCTAGGGGTTGGGAATATGGAATTTTGAGGTTACCGGCACATCTAGCAATGCACAGCTCGGCGGAGCGTCAATTCAAGTTGGAATATCATGGAGGATCAGCCATTCTGCGACCTCAACGTGATTGACGATCCATTTTTGAATAGTGCTCCGGAGTTTTCGCAGAACGTTGAATCTCGAACGCAAGCCGAGAGAAATTGCCAAACGGCAGCGTCGGGATGGCGTGAGCGGTCTCAATGAGACGGATTGGCATAGCATCGGCCATTCTCGTGCCGTCTTTCAAGTGTAAGCTTCAGGCTGTTGCTCGCTTGAGTGGAAACAGACCGCTCGATGGCTCGCCATTATCTCACAAGAACCTAAAACAGATATGGTCGAGGGGCTGGCACAGGAGCATGTAAACCATTCGTTTCGTGCCAAATCCTCTCACAAGGGACGGCCTTGTGCCGAAGTCCGATATACGTAGGGCGTCAATTGCACCACAATAATGTACCTCTCGCTTGTTGTATCGAAGTTTTACTATTTTGTGTACAACGAGTCCTCTACATCGGAGGTTGAGCGAATGAAGCCCGTTCATAACAAGGTTTTGTGGTAAGCTGATGGATTCTAGGCCCTCGGAGAGACAAGCCCTCTCACGGTAAGAAGGTTTGCTCAATTGAGCCTAGTAGTAGTACTGACCACTGAAAAATACTTAAGGGCAATCACCTGCCCTCGCTTCCAGTCCCCGTTCCTCGTGCCTCCTCTCTCTTGGATTCGGCTCAGTCAACGATGTTAGGGAAAGAGTTAGCAGAGGCTGGGCTCACGGAGACGGATATCCTGGTTCAAAAGGTTGACTACCTGGTTGGTATGTGGTTGGGAGGCTTTCACTATGGTCAGCATACCCTGCCTCTGCTCTCATCGGGCCACGCCCAACTAAATCATTTCCTCATAGGCTTGTACCTCTGCCTATTCACGGCTGCACTTCCCGTGTTCATTCAGAACAACGCCCTCAAGAACTTCTCTGCCGCCGTGTTCTTCATCGGGAATGCACTCATATTCATAGTCGTCTCGGCCAACTGCAGTCAGTCCGCCATCTTATCTGTGCCATTTCTCCCGCTCCCGCTCTAATAAAGCTGTTTCCCGTGTCTCGTTATTCTCGGAACCCTCAGGTCTTCACGTCGTCCATGCTGTGTTAATCTTCGCCTATCAAGCCGATATCAAGGTTGGGCCCTTTCAAACAGTCAGTAATATCTACTGGTGGGCACCGATGGTTTCCGCTACAATTGTGTCTATGATCGGAGACCTTCTCATGGTAAGCCGACGTCCTCTTCAATCTCAGCCTCCCAAGGCAAACATTTAGGCGGTATCTAGATCTACAGATGCTTCTTAATCTGGAACCGAAACTATTGGGCTATCTCTCTTCCCATCGTTCTTGCCGCCTTTTCCTCCGGTGAGTTCTAATACATACGCAATGTAATTTCCAAGCACTGATGGTGTTTGTTAACCAGGCTTCGATATTTCAACCATTTGGTTTGCCCATCAGGTATCCTTTAGCCGGTTCCTTATCCGATGTCGGAAATCACGGCCCGGCCTATCCAACGGCTCGCTGTTGGAACTGGGGTCAACGGTTTGTCATCCGGTGAAACGCGTGATTTCCGGATACTCGCCGCGTTGGGACCTGTTCCGGCGCCTCATCCAACGCAAATCCAACGGGGCTTCCGGCCGTTACACCGGGTTTGCCTTTTGTTGCACCGATGGTCGGCTTACCTTCCGTTGGAAACTGATCCAACGGGTTCCAACGGCCCGACCATAATTTCCGACAGAAACTGGCTTCCAATTGCCCTCGGACCTGTATTTTACCTCCTCCAAACCGCTCTCACCACCGCTCTCATTGTTTGGAAAATCTGGTCTCAGTCTCGACACAGGAGACTGGCCTCTGTGTTGATCTTATCTTACGTAGATTAGATTCGACTCGCGACTCTCGTGACTATCCGACTCGGACTATCTCCGACTCGGACTCTCCTAGATATATTCTTATGAGGCTATGCGATATCTACAGTATTCGTCATTCTATCATCTTACCGACTCATACTGACTCATACTATTACTTGTCACACATGTGACTGCTTACTCAGTCCTTACACTGCTCTATTATTAGTACACGCAATATGTATATAAGGACGCTCGTAGCTACCTCAATCGCTATCACTTTAACCTACCAGTTAAGCCTACAAGCTACTCGGTAAGACCTACTTGCTAGTCGCAGTAGTGTTCTTCAGGTTATGAGCCCCGAAGCTCAGTAGTTGCGCTGTAATGGCTGCACTACAAACTTGGTCGGCGCTGTAATGGCTGCCTCCATAGACTGCTACTAGTATGCGCTTAAATCGCTGCGACTATGCACGTCTAACCAAGTGGCTGATAGGCCGAACCTATGCCTTTACTCTGCGCTGTTATGGCAGCAGAAATCTGCGCTGTAATGGCTGCAGAATGGGGCAAAGAACGCGCTGTTATGGCTGCCTTCTTTGATCTGTGATATACGTTGCTGACGAAATTTGTTTTGACAGATCTCAACAATCAACAGAATGTCTTCCAACAACGCTCACAACAGTATCCCCATGCTCGATGGAACCAATTACCTCGATTGGGTCATGCGTGCGGAGCAATATCTCCAAATGCAGCGTCTCGCGTCTTACATCGATGGATCTCGTCCCATCGAGCTCCCCTCAGAAGCCACCGCTACTGAGAAAGCAGCTCAGGATGAGAGAATCCTGAAATGGGACCAAGACGATGATCAGGCCATGGGAGCTCTCCTCCTCCGTATCAACAAAAACGTCTGCGCTCAGGTCGCGGACAAAGGTACGACGAAGGAGTTATGGATTGCTCTCAAGGAGCTTTACGGAGCTCCAGGACTCGCGGCGATCTTCGCCTACTTCAAGCTTGCGATCCAGTTCCGTATCGGGAACGGAGATCCTCGCCCCGCGATCGCTGAGCTCCAGAACCACCTTGGTCAGCTCGCCCAGAACGATGTCTCCATTGACTCGTTCATCGAGGCCATGATCTTGATCAGCAGCCTCCCTTCCAAGTACGACAATACCGTCGCCATCCTCCTTAACAACAAAAAGGAGGATCTCACCTTCAACGCCGTCGTCAAAGCCATCACGGCTGAGTATGATCGCGTCGCCAACCCGGCTACCCTCAACAAGTTCACTGGCATCAAAAGGAAAGGGGGAAACCCTAACTTCCGCCAGCAGCAACAGGGGCAGCAGAAGGATTCCAGCAACTCGGGTAATCAAAACTCGGGTTCTTCCCAGTCCAAGGGCAAGAAGCGCGGATCCAAGGGTGGTAACAAGAAGAAGGAGAAGGAAAGGAAGTCGCAAGGTCACTCCCACATGGTACAGGCCGCCTTCTTAGGCGACCATCTCGTCTCTCCCGCTCCTCAGGAGCATGTGCCTCCCCAGGCCAAGGTCTCGGTCCTCTCATTCGTGAAGACCGGACCCTCTATCGTTCAACGCCCAGTTGATCTAACTCCATCTACCCATCTCCCGGCCTCGGCTGCTAAAGCCAAGGTCGCTCCGTCTACCAACACCTCGTGCTATCCCGACGTGGAACGCGCCAGGACGAACTGCGGTAAGCTCGATTTACCAAAATCCGCCCGTCACCTCAAAGCATTCGAGGAGGCGGATAAGCGGAAGCGAGCCCTTATTGACCGCATCAGTTCCCCCAGGCCTTCCAAACGTCAACGATCGATCGAGCCCGCCGAACAGTCTGAGGTGCATGAGGCCAGCTCGCCTCTGCACCGACTCCCATCTCCCCCACTGGCACACGGTGGATCTGGAGAAGGGGTCGACGTTCCCCAACCAACCATGGTGTGTCAATCTGGACTGCCTATGGAAGGGGACGGCTCACAAGCACTGGACGGACTCTCTGACACCGACGCCTTGGGGGAAGACGATGACAGCGTCTCCCTCGGCGACGAAGGCGAGGACCCCTCGCTCTTCGGCGCGCCCAAGACAGTCTGGGAGAGGATCCGCGACGGCGAACTGGAGGACCCGCTCCACCCCGATGACGAAGTCTCCGACTGGGGCTCCGACGACGGGATGGGAGGCGAATCTCCAGATCGTAATGGATCAGATCGCCTTTCAGATGCAAAACCATCCGTCTACCTACCGGACTGGGACGCTCTGAGGACTGGGCATTTCGACGACGATAAGTACGTCCCTCTCGTTTCTACCAGGAAACACTTGGCTAACTCATCGCCTCCACAGCCTTTTCAACTAGATTTTGATAGCTTGGACGATGATGTATTCCTAGAATTATGCTGCACATTAAATTCTATTGTCTCTATTCATGATTCATCGAATACCGCTAAGTGTGAAGACGCAAATTGCGCTTCCTGTAAGAAATTTGAGACATTCATACACTGGATGATGGACTCTGGGGCATCAATGCACGTTACCCCCCTCGAAAGATGACTTGTTCGACTACAAAGTCGTTAAGAACAGTCCATCGGTTAACACCGCTTCCAAGGGTACTACCCTGTCCATAAAAGGAATTGGAAAGCTTCGAGTGGTTCACACCATCAAAGGTGCTGATGGTAACGATCGAGACGTTGAATCTATCATCGAACCAGTATATCACATACCCAATCTATCGACTCGATTGTTCTCTACGGGAACTTTCTTGAGTCAACCCAAAACTACTCTTTGGGGCGATTCCCTATCCATGGGTATCAACGATTCTGATGGGAGAAATCTCATTAAGGGTCATCCACTTCATCCGGACGACACGATTTATTGGGTCTCTGTAAAGAACTCCAACGGATCGCCGAAAGAAGTGCAGAAGGTCTCTGGACCACCTGTCGATTACGAGGTCATGCACAAACGCTTTGGTCATCCATCGCGGGAAGTGCTCAAACGAGCCAAAAAGCATACCACGAACTTCCCACCTATGGTGGAAATTCCCAAACATGAACCTTTGTGCCGCGGTTGCGCGCAAGGGAAAATGACGCTTGAGCCGTTCCCGGCTTCAAGCAAGCGTGCGAAGCGCAGATTCCAGAAGATCCATTCGGATCTGAAAGAATTCTCCGTCGAATCATACCACAAGTTCAAACACTTCATCTCCTTCTTTGATGATTGTACGAGTCGTGGATCGTGTGTCCTTCTTCGTCAGAAGAGTGGATCAATACAAGCGATCAAAGATTTCGTCACCATGGTCGAAACCATATACCATGAGAAAATCGAAGAATGGCAGGTGGATGGTGGTGGAGAATTCATCAACGAAGAACTCATAGCATTCTTCAAATCAAAAGGAATCAAACTATCAATAAGCGCTCCGTATATGCATCAGCAGAACGGACGCGCTGAGCGCTTCAATCGCACTATCATGGAGAAGGCTGAGTCAATGCGTCATGACGCTTGCCTACCTCCATCATGGTGGGAATTTTCCGTTCTATACGCCGTTTACGTGTATAACCGGACGCCCCTCAAGCGTCTTGGTTGGATTACTCCACACGAGGCTGTAGAAGGAGAAGCTCCGGACGTCTCTAAATTAAGAGTCTTCGGATGTGGTGCCTGGGTGTATATTCCCAAGGAACAACGATCTAACAAGCTCCTTCCACGGTCGGAGTATATGATCTTCCTAGGATTCCCAGAAGGCATGAAGGCGTATCTCTTTATGAGATCGCCAAGGAACGTTCTATTCAAGGCGACCACTGCTCGCTTTGACGAACTTCACTTCCCAAGGTGTCCTGATGCGAAAGCACCTCAAGACCAACCACGAGATGAAGACTACCCACCTTCCTCGTTTGGCAATGATGGACCTCCATCTGAATCTGAAGATGATGATGACGATGATTTCCTTCCTCGTCCATCAAACTCCCAAACCCCTAAAAGAGGTAGCGGTCCTGATTGTGCCGACGATCGGAACACTGGTGAACAACCAGCTGACCAGCACCCGCCGAACCCTGCGCCGGGAAACGCTCCTGGTGATGAACCAAGGAGATCTGTGCGGAATCGGACTCAAACCAAGTCTCAGCCTGGCGATGTCTACGGAAATAAAACTCCGACAGAAAAGCATCAGACGGATCGGAGAAAAGCACTTGATAAAGATGACAGACGGCCATCTGGATCTAATCAAGGTGCTCAAAGCAAGGAAAAAGGTGTTCCCGCCGCCGAAACCTGCTACTCCTGTGTCCGAAAGTGAATCTGATTCGACTTTTGACATACCTGAGGACTTAGAACGCTTGACGCGTGAAGGGGGAGTTAATTTTATGCATTTCCTGCTTTCTAAAGCGGTTTTGCCTTCAGTTCCTTCTGTCGATAGCGCTCCACGCGAGTGGACGTTTAAAGACATCTTGCGGATGCCACCGCAGGAGAAGAAAGGATGGATCGATGCTTGCAAAGATGAGTTAAAGGCACTCTCTGAACGCAATGTATTCGAAATGGTCGATCTTCCCAAAGGTCGCAAAGCGATTACCAATCGCTGGGTATTCGACGTCAAATCTGACGGTCGTAAACGTGCCCGACTTGTTGCCAAGGGTTTCCAAGAAATCGAAGGCATTGACTACAACGAGATTTTCTCACCGGTGGTTCGTTTCGAATCAGTCCGAACCATGTTAGCCCTCACGGCTCTCAAGGATTGGCACATCACCGGGGTCGATGTCAAGACCGCATTCCTCTATGGGAAACTAGATGAGGAGATCTACATGCGTCAACCCGAAGGCTTTGTCATGAAGGGCAAAGAGCACAAGGTGTACCGGCTCCTTCGTGCTATCTATGGTCTAAAGCAAGCGTCCCGTGCATGGTACATGGAACTTGCAAAGTCGATGAAGATTCTTGGCTTCAAACGACTATCGACCGATACCGGGATCTTCATCCTTCAGGATGGACATGGTGGCTTTGTCATCATGATTGCCTACGTCGATGATCTCATCTTCGCGGGTCCTAACAAGAGACTTGTTAATGCCAAGAAAGAGGCGTTCAAGCTCAAGTGGGAATGTCGAGACTTCGAAAATCCAACCGAGTTCTTACGAATGAGGATCAGACGTGACGGACAAAATATCCGTCTGGACCAATCTGCCTACCTTGGTACAGTCCTGGAACGTTTTGATATGAAGGATTGCCGACCGGCACCCACACCTATGGTCGAGGGTTACAGGCCTCTCGAACATACTGGACCTGTCGACACGAAACGACGCCACTACTTCCAGTCGATCATTGGATCACTGCTCTACTTGATGCTGGGTACTCGCCCAGATATCGCCTACGCTGTTGTCAAGCTGTCTCAATTCGCAGCTAATCCTTCCGAGGAACACATCAGCAAGGCCAAGTACATATGCAGATACCTCCGAGGAACTATGGACTACGCTCTGGTTCTTGATGGCGCATCCCAAAATGGATTGATTGCCTACTCGGACTCTGATCACGCCGCAGATCTGGTTGCACGCCGATCTACAACTGGAAACATGGTGATGTTGGCAAACGCTAGCATTAGCTGGATTTCACACGCTCAAAAGACTGTTGCAAATTCCTCCACTGAAGCCGAATACATGGCTGTGTCTGACTGTAGTCGACAGGTGATGTGGTTTAAGCACATGTTCAAAGAGCTTGGTATGCCGATCATCGTGCCAATCCCTATCTGTTCCGACAACAACGGTGCTATCTTCATTAGCAACAATCCTATCCAGGAACGTCGCATGAAACATATCGATGTCAAGTTTCACTACATCCGTGAACTCATCGAGAATGGAGACATCGAAGTCTTGCGAGTCGATACCAATGACAATATCGCAGACATCTTCACCAAACCGTTGGGACGTGTGAAGTTTGAACACTTCAGGAGATTACTAGGACTTGAGTTCTACTCGTCTTAGTCCAATGGGTACACTCGTCAGGAGATGCACTCATTGAGGGGGAGTGTTGATCTTATCTTACGTAGATTAGATTCGACTCGCGACTCTCGTGACTATCCGACTCGGACTATCTCCGACTCGGACTCTCCTAGATATATTCTTATGAGGCTATGCGATATCTACAGTATTCGTCATTCTATCATCTTACCGACTCATACTGACTCATACTATTACTTGTCACACATGTGACTGCTTACTCAGTCCTTACACTGCTCTATTATTAGTACACGCAATATGTATATAAGGACGCTCGTAGCTACCTCAATCGCTATCACTTTAACCTACCAGTTAAGCCTACAAGCTACTCGGTAAGACCTACTTGCTAGTCGCAGTAGTGTTCTTCACTCTGTCCATGTACCTTCCATCTCTTCTATTATGCGAATCATCGTGGAGGGTGCCGTGATTTATACTGCGGGAATGTTCGTGATGGTCCTGTTGCGCGCTTTCAATAATCCTGCGCAGGTGATCGTTCATGCGTGCATGATACCGACAACAGGTGCGTGCGCTCCCTTCAGCTTTAGATATGATGATCTGAGGGGCTACGGTTTTCGAAATGCAGGAATAGTGTTTGTGCTTATGGCGCTACGTATCCATGCCGTGCGGGAAGAGTCAAAGCGTATGCTAGCTTCAGCCTCTCTGCTGCCAACCTGGCTAGTCGATCAGCCCAAAACTACATACTCTGGCACCGAACCGCCGGAGCAAGATCACCATCCGACTTCCACTCAAACTCCTCGATTGGAACGTTCGAACGGCAACCCTAAGTCGACGTTGCACGCACAGGAGGAAAGTCCTGTCTAATTCGCTCCCGCTATCTCTTTCTCTAATCCATACCGAGTATCCACACTCCAAACCAAGTTGAAAACATTTTCGGCACGTAATGCCTCTGAAGTCAAAGAATGCAACATGCTCAGTACGTTCAAGAGGTCTGATAGACGTTTACCATAAAAATTGTGCAACACTGTAATGCCTTGGAGAGAACTACATTCAGTGACCCTGTATGGCAAGAATAAACTTCAACCATCTCACCCAAGTCGTACGACAGGGACTGGCAAATGCTACGGCTCGATAGTCGTGGTCTCAACACGTCGCATGCGAGTAGATCCCTCTCGACTGGTTAAATATAGGTGCACATTTACAGGGCTGGCAATGGGGCAGCCGTTGAGCCCTCTGTCGCACCAAACATGTGTGGCAGGGCACAACAACTATGTGTGGCAGGGCACAACAACTATGTGTGCCCTGTCATACAATCACAATCATTCACGTGAGGCCATAGCATTGAAGTCATATATCACTTCGAAGACTTGATTCCGTCTCTTGTTTACAGTGTCTGTATTCATAGAGTATTACTCGGTCAATACAGGAGTGTGCTTTCATGCTCAATTGCGAAAGGCAACTGGAAGTGCCAAAGCACTTCACCCCCAATGTTTATAGGACAGCAGGAAGTGGAAGTTCACTTCCGATCTACACAGTGGGGCTGCGAGGTGATTTTGCACCTCTAAAAAGTGTCCAAAAGTACCCCTGGGAAATGTGAAATCACTTCCCCGGATGATATTGAGGAGCGACGAAGCGCAAATTCACTTCCCTCCATCTCAGAGTGGGCTGCGAAGTGATTTTGCACTTCCAATCAGTGTCACAAGATACTCCCGGGAAGTGCGAAATCACTTCCTCGCGACTGAAGACCATCCGAGGAAGTGACTTTACACTTCTGATAAGCTGTCTGAACATGGAATGGAAGTGCGAAATCACTTCCCCTGTCGATCTTGAGTCGCCAGGAAGTGATTTTGCACCTCCAAACGGTGTCATGAGATACTCCGGGGAAGTGCGAAATCACTTCCTCTGTTAATCTTAAATCGCGAGGAAGTGACTTTACACTTCTGATAGGCCGCGTGAACATAGAATGGAAGTGCGAAATCACTTCCCCTGTTGATCTTGAGTCGCCAGGAAGTGATTTTGCACCTCCAAACGGTGTCATGAGACACTCCCGGGAAGTGCGAAATCACTTCCTCGCGACTCGAGATCAACAGGGGAAGTGATTTCGCACCTCCATTCTATGTTCCCGCGGCCTATCAGAAGTGTAAAGTCACTTCCTCGCGATTTAAGATTAACAGAGGAAGTGATTTCGCACTTCCCCGGAGTATCTCATGACACCGTTTGGAGGTGCAAAATCACTTCCTGGCGACTCAAGATCGACAGGGGAAGTGATTTCGCACTTCCATTCCACGTTCAGACAGCTTATCAGAAGTGTAAAGTCACTTCCTCGGATGGTCTTCAGTCGCGAGGAAGTGATTTCGCACTTCCCGGGAGTATCTTGTGACACTGATTGGAAGTGCAAAATCACTTCGCAGCCCACTCTGAGATGGAGGGAAGTGAATTTGCGCTTCGTCGCTCCTCAATATCATCCGGGGAAGTGATTTCCCACCTCCCGGGAGTATCTCGTGACACCGGTTGGAAGTGCAAGCTCACTTCGCTGCCCCAATTTGAGGTTGAGGGAAGTGCATTTGCGCTTCCATTGTTCTCATGAACATACCAGAAGTGTAGATTTCCTTCCCGGGACGACATAAGCGTGACGCCCCGTGAGGGAGTGATTTCACACTTCTTATGTAGCAAGTGTTGATCTATTGGAAGCGTCAAATTACTAGTATAATATCACTTCTCAGCGTATTGGAGCTGGATCAGGAGGTGATTTTTAGCGCGCCAATCTTATCCTTTTGATTGTAATCATATCTTATCTGAGCGGTCATGAGGTGATTCGACCCTGACTTTTTTTCCTCGTGCTCATTCCCACGAGTTTAGGCGCCCAACGGATTTGCTCGAAGTGTGAAATCACTTCAATATAAGCTTTGGCATTCCAAACGCTAAAATGCTTGGTGCGCCAGGGACAATATTCGTCATTGCTGATAACATGTTTTGAGCGATGACGAATATCATTCCTGGCGTGCCAAGCACCTTTTGCTTTCACAGGCACTCACTTAAATCCTACTTGCTTTCTACGGAGTGCAGAATCACTTCCTTCTATGCCTAGCCAGGAATAGTGAAGTGGTTTTTCACTTCTCAGAAAGATGTGGTCCATTATTGAAGTGCAAGTTTATTTCATTGCTATTTGAGCTTCGGAGAAAAGATAGGTTTTCACTTCAAGACGATCCCCGCCCCCTTCTTTGAGGTGCAAGATCACTTCTCCACAGCTAGCAATTTGAAAGGGAAGTGAAAATTCCCGCCTTTATTCCAGGTACCTCAGGGGCGAAGTGCTTTTGCACTTCCCAGTCTGTCACAGGCTTTCCTATGAAGTGCAAATTCACTTCTCGTCCTAGCGAGGAATGTGAAGTGACTTTGCACTTCTAAGGAAGACGTAGTGCCCCTATGGAAGTGAAAAATCACTCCAATATCCGTTGAGCTTGAGAGATGAAGTGCACCTGCACTTCAAGGAAAGTCCTGACCCCATCCTTTGAAGTGCAAGACCACTTCCCAAATCCCGATGAGAACCCCACCAGGGTTTCTCATGGTCCATGAACACGCGGTTTTTGCAGAGTCGTCATGATGCACACAAGCGGTTTTTTGACTATTTGGATGTTTCTTTGCACCTTAGTATGCCCAAGCTTTAGTCAAGTAAAGTTGAAGATGCGTAGGAATCACCCATTGGACCCTCTTAAATCCATCTCTGTAATCTTCCTGATCGTGCCCGAGCCCATCCCGGACCAGTCACTTTGCCCTGCTCATCCACTCATTTGATCTTAACATGAAACCAAAAATCTTGCGAGACGTCAATCATGTAATTTGGCAACCAATTCAAGAACTTGAAGGAACCAGCAATATATTTGAGACCAAAACTAAACATTGGCTAGGTCTACTCGGATTCCGAATCGTCGAAAATACTTCCTTCAGCAACTATGGGCCCTTCCTTGTGAGGTACATCGACATACTGGGGCGCTTTTTTACCCTTTTGGGCGGGAGGAGGTGGAAGGCTTCGAGGAATACGAGAAAAGAAAGCAGATCACACACCTTCCACAACGGCATTGGCAATCTTTCCGGGATTCCGCAGGTTACCGTCCGTGTCAAAGCGATAAAGGTTGACGACGCGGAAGCCAAGCTTCGAGAATGCCCTGTAGACAATGTGGCGAGTAAGGGGATCTAATGGTCGGACTGGCTCAGAACGATCTTCAAAAGAGCGTGACCAGGCGACTGGAACCCGCTTGAAGAGCCAAAATCCAAAAAGAGCCTCGTTGAGATCACACCCACAGTGAAGGGTTCGCCGTCCACCTTGCATTGGGAATTGATTCAGCAGCAAGTGGTGCAGTTGACGATGCAAAGCTGATTTGCCTTCTGGCTGCTCATCGCTCTCCTTGGAGGTGTCCAGAGCAGCAGGAGCTTCAACAGACGAACCAGGAAGTGGCCCCCAAGGGACTCCAGTGACTCCATCAGTGTTGCAGTCGTGTCTCCTCTCCCCTCTGGTTGTAGCGACAGTGTGGGCAGCGCACTGAGACTTGCCCCCTTTGATGATATGCATGGCCATGCTGCATGCCTCGCTATGGTCCCCTGCCTCAGCCAAGTATGTTGGCTCTCGCCGTGCCCAGGTTCGGATCTGGTATGACGGGAGTGCTTGGGAGTCTTCAAACTTCTTCATGGCTTCGTCGCCTTCCTCTAAAGGTGTGTTAGCACTTGAGAATAAATGTGGCACTGAATGGACATACCAATGAGCTTCGTTTGCTGCTCAGGCATCAGCCGGTCCCATTTATCTGCCATGTGCCCTGCGCCTGTTATCGTCGGAGACTTGGTAAGTGATAACGAATCGATTACAAGGTGGTGTAGCGAACCTGTATCCTGGCGAGCGGGTTTTTTGGGGGCATCCGTTTTGGACTTGGAAGGAGCACCCATCTTCGCCAGCTTTTTTTTGGCATGCTTTGAGTCGTTCGAAGTGTCAAACCCGTCTGTTCGTTCCTCTCCTGCTGGCGGCGGTACTTGAGAACAGTGATTAGCTTCGAACTGAATGATTTGGGCAGATCGCTCACCTTTCAACTGAAAGCCCTTGACCTCGTCGAGCAGCTGGAGCTTTGGCTCCTCCTGTATAACATCATCTTCCAAGACGTCACCTGCAGCAGCTGCAGCAAACGGAGTGTCCATCAGCTTGCGTACAAGAAAGGAGCAAGTAAGTACTTACAATCCTCAGTCTTTTTGGCCTCCGCAAGTTTGACACGTTTGGCGTCCTGAGGTACATCCTCCATGGCACGCTTTCCGAGCATTTTTGAGCTTCCAGAGGAGTTGCCAGAAGCAGGAGAAGGCATAGTGGGTGGAGTGTCTGACGGCGAAGGTGATTGCTGTGGTTCTTCATTGACTTCATCAACTGGTTGAGGGACTCCGAGTGTCTTCAGCTGTTTCTTAACCTGACCGATACGCATCTGCTGCGACCTGACCAGGCTGGATGCCAGTTTGTGGGAAGCGCGGTCTGAAGCACCTATGAGGCAGAAGTCCCCGGAATTTCGTTGAGTAGCAGATGCATTAAATGAGATCGAATCACACACCCTTTCTTCCAGCATACTTGTCTCTGTCCTTGATGTCGGCCTTATTCTTCTCCTCCAACTCCTGCAACGTCTTCTGGAGAGCGTTCACTCGCTCCTGCCTTTCTGTTGATCGTGGTATGAGCAATGGGAAATATGTCTGAAGTGTAGATGAGCATTACCTTCATCATTGCTCTGATCAGACATGTCGAAATAGATGACACGGCGAAAGAGAGTCAAGGGGGATGGGTTGTGAAAGTCTGAAGGTTAGTCGGGTCTTTAATTGTTCGAAGTGCGGGAGCACGCCCGGTGGAATTTCGTGAATATGCTTAGCTCTATGTGGAGCAAATTCAATTTGGCGTAGATTCCAATCAGAATTAAGGAGGTGTTTGAGCGTTATCGCACCTTTCCTCACATGTTCAGGTACAGCTTGGGCACTAAATCGGTTGTCATCTGCTTCCAAGATGGGAAAGTTATTGGCAGCATGTTCTGAGGTGTGAGCAGCATACAATATCCAGCGTCATTTTGTCAGTCATAGGTTCCTTAATGGAGCACTGTGCTTATTGATTGTGCTCAGAGTGAGCCAACCGCGTGATTGAAAGTTGAGATAGGCACCCGCCCGAAAAATGACAACGGGTTACAGGGATTTCACAGTTCCATGTGAGCACGGAGATCACATTGCTCATACACCGGTCGTAGTGCATGTGCTTCTTGACCTTGTGCTTCTCTGGGCTGTCAGCATCAGAGACGGAGGATCGGGATTCTCTGTTCATGCTTTCGTGCTCTGCAGTACCTTGAGATTGTGAAATCGCAAGCCGTGACATCCTCAGAAAAATAGGAAAAATAGCGCATAATTGGGAGAGAAATTTACTGTTTCCAACAATACAAAAATCGTGATAAAAGACCCAGTACGGAGTAAAAGTAAGACGACGGCCATAAATGAACTGAACTTCGCCTTCAATCCCTGATCATATCTTCTCTGACAACAGTCATGGGCCGTCCTCGCCTCTATCACACACCCGAGGAAAAGGCTGAGGCAAATCGCACAAAGAGCAAGCGCTATTATGCGAAGTATGACTTCCACTAGAGCCATTTACGCTATTCTCACTTGCGCGTAACAGAAAGAAATTTACAATCAATAAAACGCGTAGGCAACTATACGCTAGACAAGCAAGGTATAAGTACAGATGCTGATAGCAAGTTCTATGCTTATCTTTCCTATTAGATCCTCTGCCTACCAACATGTTGAAGAGAAGAGGAGCCCTAAGAATACCCACGATCTCAAAGCGCTTCTGGCAAAGGCTCAGCAAGCGCTCGTGCGGATTGGGCGCTTATCCAACGAGAAGCCTGATCATGCCTTCCTGGACTCCATTGTCCATGAATTTGACCGTCTATCTGGAGCAGATGGTAGTTCTGAAGCAATACAATACCTTTCAAGGCAAGGAGAATCGTTTTCAGCAATCCACACTTCAGTCATTGCAGTACACGACCAAGTCCTTCAACATTATGGAGTCGGTGATGCTTTGAGCGAGGTCGCTGTGGTTGCCGAAAGGGTCAAGTGTATCTGCCGATGGGTTCAGGATATTGAATGTATCGCCATCATGGACACAAAGGATGTTATCTCTCAATTCAAGAGGGGTGCATTGCTATACCAAGTCAATCTCCATCTGATTTAGTCTTACTATACGTTGTTCAACCAATTCAATCATTTATTGAATTCGAAATAGTAGAGTGACTCGGGGTACAAAAAGAAACCTATCAACTAGAAGTGGAGGGGGTCAACGATGAAACCAATTGAGCGAGTAGTCGATTGCGGGCTTCTGCTTCTGCCTCAAGTCGAGCAACCATTTGCTCTGCTTCCACGGCACGAGTTGTTGCCTCTGTCGCCTTCACTTCAGCCTGCAACCGGGCTGCCTCGATTTCAACCTTCTCCCGAGTCTCTGCACGAGACAAAGCTGCCATGGTTTGGCTAACCAGCTCGTGGATCTTCTTCACCTGATCCGGAGCCTCCTTGCGCAGCTTGCTTGAGGTAAAGTGAGTGAACGGGGTTCGAGAGTTGGGGTTGTGAACTGCGACGTATACCCAGCTTTTTGTGCGGGTCGAGATAGACTCTGCCTGTCAAATAGCATTGTTGATCTTATCTTACGTAGATTAGATTCGACTCGCGACTCTCGCGACCTTCCGACTCGGACTATCTCCGACTCGGACTCTCCTAGATACATTCTTATGAGGCTATGCGACATCTACAGGATTCGTCATTCTATCGTCTTCTCGACTCATACTGACTCATATGATTACTCGTCACACATGTGACTGCTTACTCAGTCCTTACAGCTCTATTATTAGTACGCTCAAATATGTATATAAGGACGCTTGTAGCTACCTCAATCTCTATCACTTTAACCTACCAGTTAAGCCTACAAGCTACTCGGTAAGACATCTACTCGCTAGTCGCAGTAGTGTTCTTCAGGTTATGAGCCCCGAAGCTCAGTAGATGCGCTGTAATGGCTGCTCTACAAACTTGGTCGGCGCTGTAATGGCTGCCTCCATAGACTGCTACTAGTCTGCGCTTAACCGCTGCGAACTATGCACGTCTAACCAAGTGGCTGATAGGCCGAACCTATGCCTTTACTCTGCGCTGTTATGGCAGCAGAGATCTGCGCTGTAATGGCGGCAGAATGGGGCAAAGAACGCGCTGTTATGGCCGCTTTCTTTGATCTGTGATATACGTTGCTGACGAATCTTGCTTTGACAGATCTCAACAATCAATATGTCTTCCAACAACGCTCACAACAGTATCCCCATGCTCGATGGAACCAATTATTTGGATTGGGTCATGCGTGCGGAGCAATATCTCCAAATGCAGCGTCTCGCGTCCTACATCGATGGATCTCGTCCCATCGAGCTCGCTTCAGAAGCCACCGCTACTGAGAAAGCAGCTCAGGATGAGAGAATCCTGAAATGGGACCAAGACGATGACCAGGCCATGGGAGCTCTCCTCCTCCGTATCAACAAAAACGTCTGCGCCCAGGTCGCGGACAAAGGTACGACGAAGGAGTTATGGATTGCTCTCAAGGAGCTTTATGGAGCTCCAGGACTTGCGGCGATCTTCGCCTACTTCAAGCTTGCGATCCAGTTCCGTATTGGGAACGGAGATCCTCGCCCGGCGATCGCAGAGCTCCAGAACCACGTTGGTCAGCTCTCCCAGAACGATGTCTCAATCGATTCGTTCATTGAGGCCATGATCTTGATCAGCAGCCTCCCTTCCAAGTACGACAATACCGTCGCCATCCTCCTTAACAATAAAAAGGAGGATCTCACCTTCAACGCCGTCGTCAAAGCCATCACGGCTGAGTACGATCGCGTTGCCAACCCGGCTACCCTCAACAAATTCACTGGCATCAAGAGGAAAGGGGGAAACCCTAACTTCCGCCAGCAGCAACAGGGGCAGCAGAAGGATTCCAGCAACTCGGGTAATCAAAACTCGGGTTCTTCCCAGTCTAAGGGGAAGAAGCGCGGATCCAAGGGTGGTAACAAGAAGAAGGAGAAGGAAAGGAAGTCGCAAGGTCACTCCCACATGGTTCAGGCAGCCTTCTTAGGCGACCATCTCGTCTCTCCCGCTCCGCAGGAGCATGTGCCTCCCCAGGCCAAGGTCTCGGTCCTCTCATTCGTGAAGACCGGACCCTCTATCATCCAAAGATCTGTCGATCTTACTCCATCCACCCATCTCCCGGCCTCGGCTGCTAAAGCCAAGGTCGCTCCGTCCACTGAAACCTCGTGCTATCCCGACGTGGAACGCGCCAGGAAGAACTGCGGTAAGCTCGATCTACCAAAAACCGCCCGCAACCTCAAATCTTTCGAGGAAGCGGATAAGCGGAAGCGAGCACTTATTGACCGCATTAGTTCTCCCAGGCCTCCCAAACGTCAAAGATCGCTCGAGCCCATCGAACAGTCTGAGGTGCATGAGACCAGCTCGCCTCTGCACCGACTCCCATCTTCCCCACTGGCACACGGTGGATCTGGAGAAGGGGTCGACGTTCCCCAACCAACCATGGTGTGTCAATCTGGACTGCCTATGGAAGGGGACGGCTCACAAGCACTGGACGGACTCTCTGACACCGATGCCTTGGGGGAAGACGACGACAGCGTCTCCCTCGGCGACGAAGGCGAGGACTCCTCGCTATTCGGCGCCCCCAAGACGGTCTGGGAGAGGATCCGCGACGGAGAACTGGAGGATCCCCTCCACCCCGATGACGAAGTCTCCGACTGGGGCTCCGACGACGGGATGGGAGGCGAATCTCCAGATCGTAATGGATCAGATCGCCTTTCAGATGCAAAACCATCCGTCTACCTACCGGACTGGGACGCTCTGAGAACTGGTCACTTCGACGACGATAAGTACGTCCCTTCTGTTTCTACCAGGAAACACTTGGCTAACTCGTTGCCTCCACAGCCTCTTCAATTAGATTTTGATAGCTTGGACGACGATGTATTCTTAGAATTATGCTGTGCATTAAATTCTATTGTTTCTATTCATGATACAACGAATACCGCTAAGTGTAAAGATGCGCAATGCGCCTCCTGTAAGAAATTTGAAACATTCATTCATTGGATGATGGACTCTGGGGCATCAATGCACGTTACCCCCCTCGAAAGATGACTTGTTCGACTACAAAGTCGTTAAGAACAGTCCATCGGTTAACACCGCTTCCAAGGGTACTACCCTGTCCATAAAAGGAATTGGAAAGCTTCGAGTGGTTCACACCATCAAAGGTGCTGACGGTAACGATCGAGACGTAGAATCGATCATCGAACCAGTATATCACATTCCCAATCTATCGACTCGATTGTTCTCTACGGGAACTTTCTTGAGTCAACCCAAGACTACTCTTTGGGGGCGATTCCCTATCCATGGGAATCAACGATTCTGATGGGAGAAATCTCATTAAGGGTCACCCACTTCATCCGGACGACACGATCTATTGGGTTTCTGTAAAGAACTCCAACGGATCGCCGATCGAAGTGCAGAAGGTCTCCGGACCACCTGTCAATTACGAGGTCATGCATAAACGCTTTGGTCATCCATCGCGGGAAGTGCTCAAACGAGCCAAAAAGCATACTACAAACTTCCCACCTATGGTGGAAATTCCCAAACATGAACCTTTGTGCCGCGGTTGCGCGCAAGGGAAGATGACGCTTGAGCCATTCCCGGCTTCAAGCAAGCGTGCGAAGCGCCGATTCCAGAAGATCCATTCGGATCTGAAAGAATTCTCCGTTGAGTCATACCACAAATTCAAACATTTCATCTCATTCTTTGATGATTGTACGAGTCGTGGATCGTGTGTCCTTCTTCGTCAGAAGAGTGGATCAATCCAAGCGATCAAAGACTTTGTTGCCATGGTTGAGACAATATACCATGAAAAAATCGAAGAATGGCAGGTGGATGGTGGTGGAGAGTTCATCAACGAAGAACTCATAGCGTTCTTCAAATCAAAAGGAATCAAGCTATCAATAAGCGCTCCGTATATGCATCAGCAGAACGGACGCGCTGAGCGCTTCAATCGCACTATCATGGAGAAGGCTGAGTCAATGCGTCACGACGCTTGCCTACCTCCATCATGGTGGGAATTTTCCGTTCTATACGCCGTTTACGTGTATAACCGGACGCCTCTCAAGCGTCTTGGTTGGATTACTCCACACGAGGCTGTAGAAGGAGAAGCTCCGGACGTCTCTAAATTAAGAGTCTTCGGATGTGGTGCCTGGGTGTATATTCCCAAGGAACAACGATCTAATAAGCTCCTTCCACGGTCGGAGCATATGATCTTCCTAGGATTCCCAGAAGGCATGAAGGCGTATCTCTTCATGAGATCGCCAAGGAACGTTCTATTCAAGGCGACTACTGCTCGCTTTGACGAACTTCACTTCCCAAGGTGTCCTGATGCGAAAGCACCTCAAGACCAACCACGAGTTGAAGACTACCCACCTTCCTCGTTTGGCAATGATGGACCTCCATCTGAATCTGAAGATGATGACGACGACGATGATTACCTTCCTCGTCCATCAAACTCCCAAACCCCTAAAAGAGGTAGCGGTCCTGATCGTGACGTCGATCGGAACGCTGGTGAACAACCAGCTGACCAGCACCCGCCGAATCCTGCGCCGGGAAACGCTCCTGGTGATGAACCAAGGAGATCTGCGCGGAATCGGACCCAAACCAAGCCTCAGTCCTGGCGATGTCTACGGAAATAAAACTCCGACAGAAAAGCATCAGACGGATCGGAGAAAAGCACTTGATAAAGATGACAGACGGCCATCTGGATCTAATCAAGGTGCTGGAAGCAAGGAAAAAGGTGTTCCCGCGCCGAAACCTGCTACTCCTGTGTCCGAAAGTGAATCTGATTCGACTTTTGACATACCTGAGGACTTAGAACGCTTGACGCGTGAAGGGGGAGTTAATTTTATGCATTTCCTGCTTTCTAAAGCGGTTTTGCCTTCAGTTCCTTCTGTCGATAGCGCTCCACGCGAGTGGACGTTTAAAGACATCTTGCGGATGCCACCGCAGGAGAAGAAAGGATGGATCGATGCTTGCAAAGACGAGTTAAAGGCACTCTCTGAACGCAATGTATTCGAAATGGTCGATCTTCCCAAAGGTCGCAAAGCGATTACCAATCGCTGGGTATTCGACGTCAAATCTGACGGTCGTAAACGCGCCCGACTTGTTGCCAAGGGTTTCCAAGAAATTGAAGGCATTGACTACAACGAGATTTTCTCACCGGTGGTTCGTTTCGAATCAGTCCGAACCATGTTAGCCCTCACGGCTCTCAAGGATTGGCACATCACCGGAGTCGATGTCAAGACCGCATTCCTCTATGGGAAACTAGATGAGGAGATCTATATGCGTCAACCCGAAGGCTTTGTCATGAAAGGCAAAGAGCACAAGGTGTACCGGCTCCTTCGTGCTATCTATGGTCTGAAGCAAGCATCCCGTGCATGGTACATGGAACTTGCAAAGTCGATGAAGATTCTTGGCTTCAAACGACTATCGACCGATACCGGAATCTTCATCCTTCAGGATGGACATGGTGGCTTTGTCATCATGATTGCCTACGTCGATGATCTCATCTTCGCGGGTCCTAACAAGAGACTTGTTAATGCCAAGAAAGAGGCGTTCAAGCTCAAGTGGGAATGTCGAGACTTCGAAAATCCAACCGAGTTCTTACGAATGAGGATCAGACGTGACGGACAAAATATCCGTCTGGACCAATCTGCCTACCTTGGCACGGTCCTGGAACGTTTCGATATGAAGGATTGCCGACCGGCACCCACACCTATGGTCGAGGGTTACAGGCCTCTCGAACATACTGGACCTGTCGATACGAAACGACGCCACTACTTCCAGTCGATCATTGGATCTCTGCTCTACTTGATGCTGGGCACTCGTCCAGATATCGCCTACGCTGTTGTAAAGCTGTCTCAATTCGCAGCTAATCCTTCCGAGGAACATATCAGCAAGGCCAAGTACATCTGCAGATACCTTCGAGGAACTATGGACTACGCTCTGGTTCTTGATGGCGCATCCCAAAATGGATTGATCGCCTACTCGGACTCTGATCATGCTGCGGATCTGGTTGCACGCCGATCCACGACTGGAAACATGGTGATGTTGGCTAACGCTAGCATTTAGCTGGATTTCACACGCTCAAAAGACTGTTGCCAATTCCTCCACCGAAGCCGAATACATGGCTGTGTCTGACTGTAGTCGACAGGTGATGTGGTTCAAGCACATGTTCAAAGAGCTTGGGATGCCGATCATCGTGCCAATCCCTATATGTTCCGACAACAATGGTGCTATCTTCATAAGCAACAATCCTATTCAGGAACGTCGCATGAAACATATCGATGTCAAGTTTCACTACATCCGTGAACTCATCGAGAATGGAGACATCGAAGTCTTGCGAGTCGATACCAATGACAATATCGCAGACATCTTCACCAAACCGTTGGGACGTGTGAAGTTTGAACACTTCAGGAGATTACTAGGACTTGAGTTCTACTCGTCTTAGTCCAATGGGTACACTCGTTAGGAGATGCACTCATTGAGGGGGAGTGTTGATCTTATCTTACGTAGATTAGATTCGACTCGCGACTCTCGCGACCTTCCGACTCGGACTATCTCCGACTCGGACTCTCCTAGATACATTCTTATGAGGCTATGCGACATCTACAGGATTCGTCATTCTATCGTCTTCTCGACTCATACTGACTCATATGATTACTCGTCACACATGTGACTGCTTACTCAGTCCTTACAGCTCTATTATTAGTACGCTCAAATATGTATATAAGGACGCTTGTAGCTACCTCAATCTCTATCACTTTAACCTACCAGTTAAGCCTACAAGCTACTCGGTAAGACATCTACTCGCTAGTCGCAGTAGTGTTCTTCAAGCATTAGTGATGGGTTTGCAACGAGGGGGAAGACTACTCACCCGGGTAAGGAGGTCCTTGACCCACTCTTCATACTTCCGTGTTGCCTTGGACACGTCAGAAAATGCGGGTTGCAGCTCGCGAACTCGAGCCACACCTGACCAAAAAGACTTAGTCTACTGGCAACTAAGGAACATGGAAAAGACTTACTAAGACGCATACCACCTCGTCCCGCACCTTCCACAAAGCCGTAGATAGGCTGCACGTTGGAAGGACGGCGACGAATTGGGCTCGATCCTGCTGCTGGAGTAGGCGAAACCTCTCGCAAAGAGCAAGCATCCAACTCCCCATCGGAACGGATGAGCTCTGGGTGGCGCGCATGAACCTGGGGAGTCTCCATGAGCTGCGGGTCAATGACCAGCTCGACTTGAGCCACTGTGCCTGCGAGATCGCATATTAGCAAAGCATTATACTTGAAAGACAAAGGGCACTTACCAGGGTTGATGTCTGACTCTTGAGATGTATGGCTGGTAGCCTGAGCGGCACCAACAGAAGTGTTGAGAAATATTTGAGGTCCAAACGGCGAGTCTTGAGGTCCATCAATAGGTATCCCGTTTTGAGGAGCTGGAAATTCGGGCTTCCCGAAGACGTGAGATGAAGCCAACCGTGCAAAAAAGGTGACACACCAAGCGTTGTGTCCGAAACCTATGAGGACATTCTGACAAGAGCATATGACATGTTCGGCACCGACGAGGCGCACGCTGAGGCTTCTCCTTTATCTGAGGAGCCTTGCGAGGCGAGCGACGCTGCGTGTTGCTCTGAGACTGGGATGCCTTGGCTTTACGGGAGGATGAAGAAGTCATGAATGGTGAAGAGGCGAAAGAAGTGTGGGCATACATACCAAAAGATGCGAAGTGTATCTGAGATCTGATGTCAACAACGAAAGCTCTTCATCAGGCACCAGCCATGAGGGCAGTTGATGCATCGGATAAATGACGCACAAACACATGTGTCAGATGAGAAACAGTCGCCGTCCGAACGCAGGTCCTGAGCACTGTTCACAGCCAACTGCATTGCATTACTCGCCCAACCTTTACCCCTGCTCTCCCTGCTTCACGCCAGCCAGCGAGTCATTAACATGCCATCGAAGCGTGCTGTAATTGATAGTGATGACGACGAGACCCATGCCTATCCAGAAGCGCTGTTTGATTCAGTTAGGGACGAGGAATGGACGTCGCCAGTGAAGAAGCAGAAGACCATCAAGAGCATTCGTAAGCCAGGAGAGCAACACGTAATACCCAGAAGACACCACAATACGACTATCCAGAGCAGTACCAGAGATTTTGTCGTCGAGCAAGAGACAGGGGATGTCGATGAGGAAGAGGAAGAGGAAAATCACTTCCAGTCTTCGCCTCAGATGACTCCCACGATTCTTCCAATGCCGGCGATCTCGGATCTGGTCCTTGACGCGTTCGTCGACGCGGTTCACTCGTACTCCGTTGGTTTCTACCATCTCGAACAGAATCTCTTTGTAGTGCAAGGCTATGATATCTCTCGGGGTCTATCTCAGGTAAGTCTCATTGACATCCCGAGTCTTCTTCAGCCTGACTCTTCCACAGGATCATTGGTACCATTTGGAATACCTCCTCATTGACGGTTCCATCCACACTGCCTGTACCTGCCCTTCAGGTGTAAGGGAAACATGCATTCACCGGCGATTCTTTGAGACATACCAAGTCGAAATGCTCGTCTCTCGTCAAGTGAACATCAAGGGTAATTGTTCCTCTGTCCATCAATGAACTTGTACTCACATCAAGCAGAGCCAAGCGACGCAATCCCATTCCTCCGCCAACCACATCCTGATGCCCCTGGATTTACCACACTTTTCTCAGCCAGGAGCTTATCTTCATCGGCTCTGCGAGGCCGAGCTATCGTATCTCATATGGGTGTCTCTCCTACGACAGGCATCTGGCGATGCTCAAAAGACCCCGGATTACATGCATGTGCTCACATCAGCCGGTCAGTCAAGCGACTTGAAGGTCTTGCAAGTGATGGAGATGAATCGGAGCAGGCAGAAGGACATATCGAAGTGGAGGATCAGGCGCAGGCAGTCGAAAGGCTTGGTATGTTGCTATCCTTGCTCCCTCTTTCTGCTGCTGATCGGTTGTAGTGCGAGCAGGATCTGCTGCTGTTTCGCACTTGCCAATTCTACCGCCAGCTTGGGCAGCAATACCATCTGACCCGATCATGTACAGTCGTTCTCAGCCATACCGCAAGCCGATGTCCAGCACCATTCGTCTCGGTCCTCACTCATCATGCCCCTGTCCTTCAGGCAGGACGTTCTGGGACCCTCTAGGACCGCGAATCATTCACACATGTCGTGTATACACCCTACTGTCTTTCTACACCCTTGATATCGAACTTCAGCCTTGCCCGACATGTCCACACTCGCGTCGACGATTCATAGGCCCTGATCTTCGGGAATGTGGAATATTCAACTTCAACAACAATATCCTCGTATCGCATGAGCTCTTAGACGAGTACACAAGCGAGTACACCTCCTCCGAGACGCCATTCGTGGCTTGGGTCGGAGTGATGTCCCGGCGCTATAGCCTTGCTGGCCAGGCATTTATGGGTGACGATCTTTTTCGGTCGGTTTGGTTTGCATACGCCTCACTCATGGCACTCGACGGTGACATGGGATGCTCTCACTGCGGTCCCCACCCAGAAACCATCATCTGTGATGGTGTTACTCTCGCGTTTGGGCGCAAACACCTTAAGGAGTCCCTTCGACCACCCACCCTTATTCCTCCATCTTCCACCGTGCGTGATAAGGTCAAGTACCAGCCCCACCAGCAGCTCCTCCGTGATTCAATTTTTCGGAAGCAGCTACGACTTATCTTGAACGCGCCGTTACTTCCAAAGACGGCAGTCAACAGTCGTGCTGACGCAAACGGAATGGAGGATACCCAGGGAGATGAGGTTGATGACGAGGATCATGAAGAGCTCCCGCCTATGGCTCAAGCACAGGACCGTGCCGCTGATTTGGTTCGCCAGCATATCACCCGCATCGACGTCGTCAGCAATGGCCTCAAGGTCCTCTGCCCTGAGCTCAACAACCTCTTCATCGACTACTTCGGTGTTGCCTCTTATGCGGACCGGTGCATTGTCCCACCAAATATTCGAAATCTATTTCGACAGGTAAGATATCGCTTCCGTTCTTACAGCATAATACACTGCTAATGTATACCTTAAGCTATCGGCTGAAGAATCAGTTCTCCAGATGATCAACCGCACCGCTCTCGATAAGCTCGAACAGTTGATATCGAATCCAACGATCTTCAACAGAACTGATCTCTTGGCGATTCCAGCGCTGTATAAGGTCATTTTGACTGAAGGAGATCTTCCCCGCTTCTTCCCCATCCTTCGCTGGCTAGCACAAGCTACTCGGGCCACGCTGAATGCGTTGCTCGTCGAAACACCCCTACCAGATATGTCAGGACCTTTGCCCAGTGAGCCAGGTGATTGGGTAAAGGTATGTGATTTTGCTCGCTGATTGGGAGTCGTATACTTATGGGCAATGAATGGAAGACGGGGTCTCTATACAGCATGCCTCAGATACGCACCCGCCCTCGCTATCCCAAACTTCGAACAGATCAGCAACAAGACAAGTCGGGAAAGCGAGGCGATCGCTGCGGAAAATATTTTGAACTCTATGGGAAGAAGCGCCTTACAGGTGGAATTATGGTGATGTGGTGCACGCACAGCATATGCTATGGGTTTCATACCATTGCAGCTAACGAAGGCCGAGATGACGTCTTCTCGGCCATTATCACACACTGGCCTAAGGCGCCGAGAAGGATTGTGTATGATTTCGCGTGCGCGCTGGGGCCATACAGTATGCTCCGCGAGCCTGAATTCTTTGCTGACACTTTCTTCGCAATCGACCATTTCCATAGCACGGGTCATTCGAAGTGCAGCCCTGCCGCCTTTCTATCAGAATACGCAAACATCGATCCTCGTCTTGTTCAAATCAACTCGAGTGCGGCTGAGTGCGGAAATGGTGGTCTCAATCGCATTCGAAAGTCTGTGAGCTACATGTCTCAGGATCGTGCGATCATCTTTACAAAGGTCTTCTTAAGTATTTGGAACCGTTTACGAATATGCCAGATGTAGTAGATATCCCAATTGACAACCTTGTTGAACCCTGGATTCAATAGGCAAGTTCAGGGGCCGAAGGTATTAATCACTTCCAACTTGAAATTCACCTGCTCTCTGGAAGTGCCTCTGCACTTCCTTGCCGTATGCGGGCATTTCTTTAGACGTGAACTTTCACTTCCACCAACTCCGAGGGGCACTGATAGAAGTACGAAATCACTTCCAACCGATTTCAGAGTTCGACGTTTTCGAAGTGCATTCACACTTGCAGTAGTTTATCAAGTTCAAATAGAAGTGAGTTTTCACGTCCTTGAATTCTCTAGGGGGCGATCCTGGAAGTGATTTAACATCTCCCTCGCATCATTCCTATTATTCCTTGACACTTATGGAAGGGCACTTTCACTTCGATGACTTGGACCCATGAGAGACAGTCTAGCATGAAAGATCACTCCATACCATAGGTAATTAATTCATAGACCAGGTAAATGGTAGATGTCAAGTAACAACTCATGGGAAGTGCGTTCTCACTTCTGTATCTTATTGTCACGCGGATCGCTTTGAATGTGTGACAGGGCACACATACTTCTTATGCCCTGTCATACATGTTTCATCCGTCAGGGTACTGAACGGTTATCCGCTGGCAATAAACAATGCATATTTTGGCCAGTCTCACCTACTAACTATTGCTTGGTGGGATGCGCGCTTAACCGGCGCTTATGAATGTCGTCATTTACATTGATTCGAAAGCCGTCTCATTGCTATGTGGTGTGCTACAAAATCTTGAAATACAGCTGAAGGCTTTAGAAAGTAGGAATAAGGGGAGGATTGGCGTTTAGCACGAGATTGACAGCATAGTCGTTAATCCATTCTCCTGCTTCGGGTGCGGGGACGTGAGCGACAGGACTCCTACAGTTCACGTCAAAGCGAGCGGCGGTCTCGTCGCTGGTCCCATCAGACTCTCCTGGTGGCTTCACCCAGACGATAGCGTCAACATACGTGTTGTTGAGCACGCTCTGGTCCGTCGTCGGGCGAGTTCCATATCCAGCGTTGCGCACGTTGCACCACTGACTCCATTCCGTCCTGATACCAGCCCGTCCCGCACGTCCCTGGTCAATGATGAAGTGGGCGGGATATCCAGCCTCTTCAAGATGAGGAGCAAGAGAGTGAACATAGTGCCACTCGTCCCACGAATTGTTCCACTCGGTAAAGTTCTCGCGGACTGGGGAGATGTATTGATTGTAGTTAGAAACGGTGGTGGCAAGACCTCGGACTTTGGCATCCTTGTTGATCTTTTGAGCACCAGCGAGGACCGTGGCGAAGGCGTTGGCGGCGGGTGCGAGGTTGGCGTCCCAGCCTAGCCAACCACCGTGTGCCGCATCGAGATAGAGAGCAACGTTGGGGCGGGAAAGCTTGGCGATCGCCTATTTTCGGTTGGTTTATTAGTTAGCATCTTCTCTCTGTGAATACTTGTGCAAGAGAAAAAAAGACTGACGTATGAAATACCAGCGCGGTAAGCGTCGGCAGCACCCGCGCACTTGGGGACATCTAGGCTGGTGATGGTATTGCCAAGCGAGTCCGGTTCAAGGACAAGCACAAAGTTGACCTCCCTAGCCTCCTTGGTGTCAAGCTCGGCAGCAAAGGCTATATGTAGAACGTACACATCAATATCAAGATGGAGCAAAACCGTAAAGGAAACGCGACGTACAGTCAATAAAACCGTAGTACTTATTCAAGCCATCGTCGTCCAGGTGGAACTCTCCGTCTGATGCCTTGGCAGCGCAGTCACGGTCAGGCAAGTTGTAGACAACGACTTGAACAACATGCTTCTGGCCAGTATGCTTTTGCTTCTCTAAAGCCTCTTTGGCAAGGATTGAGACGTATCCGACATCTCTTGACCAGGCGATCCAGGCAAAAGTGGGGACGCTCTGGACGGTCTTGGCTCGAGCAGCATTCAAGGAGTCGCTCTTGTCCTTGAAGTATTGAATGGTTGCCTCGAGCTGCTGAGCGTATCTTGGGATGGGGAAGGGGAATGTACCAATGTAGGGATTGCCATCCTTTGCAGGAGGAGGAGGGGGAGAGGGAGCAGAAGCAGGAGGAGCAGACGGGCTAGGAGCGGGAGCAGGTGAAGAGGGGACTGGAGGATGTGCAGGAGCAGACGGGACCGGAGGAGGGTGAGCAGGGGGGTTAGGAGGCAATGCCACGACCGAGAGCACGAATGGAGCGATGACCAAAGTGGCAGCGAGGTATGCGAGATACTTCATCCTGACAAAAGAGACCGGTTTAACAGCGCTGAATCTAGGGAGATGTGCATGTACTTATACGCTTAGTGTATATACCCTCCACACCTCGGGTCATCAAACCATTCCTCTCTAAGCACCACGGGTACGACGGCGTCGCATTAGCTGTCTTCCCATCGGATAATTGGCGGTGCGATGGAGGGCGCAATGACCTTGGTGGAAGACAATGAGTACACAAGGGATATTTCTCGGGAGCTATACGTGTAGATAATGCGCACAATGGCATTAAAGAATCCATACCGACTGAACTAGAGAGTACTTTTCATGTCATCGGCACATCAGGGGCCACTACGCGCCGCGCTATACGCTGATTGGCTCGGTCAACCACTCTCACCTTGTTATTACATCGTAAACAATTACCACATCGTGGCCAGTCGATTAACAAATCGACCCCTTGATCACGTCAACGTCGCTGACAACATTGGTTTACGTCTTGAAGCGGGAGTTATCAGGTGTAAGGCTAAATTGGCCCGGCGCCGAGTGAGCGACCAACCCCTGCTCAACCGCCAATCCGAAAGATGCCCCCGATCATGTCGAGGCCAGATAGCGGATGAGTGTCTGAGCAGGCCGAGGCATTGTCACATCTCAGCTTCTGAATACATTGCCGGCCATCTCGCAGCGCGCTGCCGCCATTTGGGGAGAACGTGCTCGCGGTAGCAACTCTCTTACAGACGTGAACTAGCCGCGGCGACTAGATGGACTCTGGACATACCGAGATCAGGTCTGCAATGCGTCCATCAAGTGCTTGAGCTCAGAGACGAAAGTGGCCACAGCGAAGGAGCTACTTCTGGACTAATAGCCAGGAAATTTTCATGGCGTGACAAAATCTAGATGGCATTGGTCTACGAGGTATCGAAGCCTACAGAGGATTGGTAGCTTTGTATTTTCCGAATCGATGCAAAAGAAGACTCATTGGTTAGATAGAATAGGTGAGAGGCGGGGGTGGCACAGGAAGCGACAGAGCTGTTCCGAAACAGGCCCACAGCGTGCCCAAAGCCATTCACGCATTGATGGGACTCTGGGAGAAAGCAACTCACAGGTCAGGGTAATGCTGCTCCGTGTTTCATTATAGCAGACCAAGCGCTGCGACAGGTCGATACCTTCACACGTATTGGGTTTTCCGCTTGCATACGAGAAAATCTTAGAGCGCAAGGGTTAATCAGTTCCGTCCCGAGTACCACGAGCAGAGGATATAAGACTGAGCGCGTGTGGTGGGTAGGAAGTTGAGCATGGCTCCGAGGTGCTGCCTCAAAGGCTTTTGGGAACTACATGTACAAAGAAATTGGCAGCGCCACCAATGACACCACGAGCGCTTCCGTTCTTGAACCGTTCCCCTGTATTCTAATTTCTAGTCGAAGTTCAGAGCGCCTCTTGATCAGCAAAGATACGCTACAAACCGTATTCAGACGCAATGCCGGGACCAAGCTACACACGTCAGCACAGCTGCCAAATCCCTGCTGTCCTTCGTGCACAAGACGGGAGCCTTGGCTCAACACTCTGTTTGCCTCCGGCCAGCGACCCCTTTGCGCTACGCTCTGATGTCCACGAATTGTTCGACAAACAACGCTCAAAACCCCCTCGCCTCCTGTCTGGAAACGTATGGCGGGGCGAAATCCGCCAGGCTGGAACTCCAGAACCACCCTGTGCATCTCTTCCGGATGCAACTCGAGTCTCAGAAGCTGGGACACATTCTCAGGCCCAGTCAACAAGTCGGAGAGACATATCTGTACTGGTATGCTTGCACTGATCACGTTCAAATCTCTTGACCAACCAGAGCAGATCTCAGCGAACATCTCCTGCGGGACTTCTCCTTCGAGTCCAGTCCTCTCGACAGCCCCTTGTTCTCCCCCCAACCCTCCTTTGGTACCTCCCCCCTGTACCACCTCTCCTTCAAACACTCTGACAGTGGTTCGCGTACCTTGTCTACCGACAACAGAACTCGCTGCTGCGCCTCCCTCCAGCGGAACCTTGGAAAACTGTCGCCGTTCAGTTGAGAAGAGGAAGCATACTCAGCCAGGTTCGGCTAGTCGACCTAGTGCTTGTCGGTTGAGCAAGTTGAAAGATCTATGCAACTCGTCAAAGACGTTGCCCAAGCGAATAGCTTGTCAGTTTTGCAAGGTGAAAAAGATTCGCTGTATCCCCCAACCGAGCGCCTCAAATGAAGCGGCATGTGTGTAAGTACGATCTCGCAACAGATCTAACAACCCCAGACTAACCTTGCCGGCCCTAGTCCCTGTTTGAACACAGGCACAGTATGCGACTACTCCCCACCTCCCGTTGGATCACCAGCCCACCAGGTGGGTGTGCGTCGACACCAGAGCCGGGTTGAGGAACGCAAGAAACGCCAGAAAGTTCAAGCTCGTGAGGCCGTGGAGAACCCGATATGCGTTTTCACTACTCCAGTGTCGGCAGAAGACTTCGTCTCCAACAACGCACCTTTTGCGAGACCCCCCAGCCTACCGCTACACCGCCTAGATGTTGTCTAGCGCTGCCTTGTGTATTGCACAGCGGCTGCTGCGTATTGTTGTGTAAATGTAACTTATCCTGGACCAGATCAGATTTATGTGTCTCCGAGTGAACACTGTCCTGATGTGAGACGAAACCGCGTGAGATGAACAACGAATCCAATGTGGTGCTTGGGTGTTTGTAGAGTCATAACTGCTTGCAACCGCGTATACTCGAGCCAGTATCCACTGTACAGAGGCACGTGGCCAGCATAGGGATCCACAGCGGTGTACAGAAGCCCGCTAATTGACCGAGGGACAAGCGAATAGTATACTCAGCGATTGGAGAGGATGCGTCTATTGAGTAGATGAGATGTGGACAAAAAATGAACAGACATAGATTAGATACGAGCCGCAATATGCCCAGCTAAGGAATCTGGTAAGGAATCAAAAGATCTACCCCCCGCTGCCACACCGTGACTGTTTATGCCCTGCATGCGGTTGTCGACTCGTCACCCTGGCCAAATAAATTGGGAAAAGATATTACCTACCCGTTTGATGCATATGTCTTGCAAAAACCTCTTAGCCAAGGCCTTAGGAAAATGTCGATATTCCATAGGCGCCAGCGACGAGGACCATCCACCCAAAACTTGAGTGTTTTCGGGAGTCAAATGGGCGACGCCGTTGATAATCCTGAGATCTCTAAGGAGGAGCTGCCAAGACGTAGATCAGCATAGACGATCAAGTTTAATGAAAATGAGACCAACCTTAGCGCCCAACGGTGTGTTTCCCAAAGAAATTTGAGGTATGTGGCTTTGCTCTATCGCCTCCAGGGTTCCGACACCGTCACTGAGAGTGAGCATGAGGGTATTGTGAGGGTATTGATACGCCTCGAGTTTGAGATAGGACTGAGAGGGAGGCACTGCTAGGTGGTCTTCGATGACGGCCTGTCTCGCCCTTTTAATCCAGATTTGCTCGATCTTGGAAGGCTCAACCCCTATCTCCATGATGGCGACGACCTCTACGAGAATAGGGTGCCCGCCGAGATACCCACAGAAGTTGGGGAGACACGCGTGAGCAGGCAGACCTGTGCCATGCAAGGCTGACTCTGCTAAGTCAGAGAGAAGAAGCTGTCGCTCAACTGCTTTGCGTATGTGGCTGTCGGAGACTCGTCCAGGCTGATATGTCTCCCTAACGAATTCGATACAGTCGTGGAGCCAGAACTGGTGCGGGCGTCGCATTAGTAGAGAGGCACACAGGGTCAGCAAGCAAGGACATACCGGGTCTATGAACGGCATACGGTACTTCTTGCTGAAAAAATGAGCAAGATGAGGCGGGATGCCTCCCACTTGAAGGTAGAGACCCGCAATGTCATTTGCAGTGAGAGCCACTGGCATGCCAAGTTCGAGGTGGGGGTCAGCAAGGCTGTCAAGTCTGGAAGCGAGGGTATTGGAAAAATCAAACGGCAAACCTTTTGGTGTGGGAAGTTAGGGAGCGTACGGGTACGACAACGCATTTACGTCGTCAACCAGGGCCCAGTGGTCCCGAAATTACATGGTGCGCAATTCGCCTCCGGGGCACTTCTTTGATTTTTTTCAGTTAACCGGACCATCTATTGTGAACAATGGCTGTCCCGATTTCAAATGAGATCTCTGCGTCTCCAGCAGGTCAACCTGTGTAGGCTAAAGGGCATCTCGAAAGCTGGGGACATAGCATGACCATATTTCACCACCTTTTGAGCAACGTAGTGTCAAATGCTTCTGATTTTCCATTCTTAATGTAATTCTCTCGGAAATAAACGCAGATCGTTCGCCATTTTCCGAGCAAACGTGACCGTTTACAACACGGATTGGTGTCCTGAGGGTATGATCAAAGGGAACCGAACTTTTAGCCCAGGGTGAGGGAGGTTGGGTCGCGCATCACTTCCAAATCGGGCAATGTATTGGCCCGGCCGGGACAGACATGAGCGTATTCAGCCCAGAACCGCAGCCTAGATGGGCCAGCTCAGCGACATTTATAATTTTATGGCTTGCGGTGACTCCATCGTTGCCCCGAGTCTTCGGAAGTGTACCTCGGGTGCTTTCAATTTGGGGTATCAGTATGCCGCACAACTTTGTTTTGATTGGTCCAGCAGCTCTTTCGACTTGGTGCTTGCAGGCGTAGCATGACATTGCCCTGCTCAACCCTAGCATGATTTTATTCATAGTGCATTACTAAGCATCGGCAGAGAACTGGAACCACTCCCCTAGTTCCGTGTATATAAGAGAGCGATTGTGACAGTCTCTCTCCTTACCCCCACCACCACGGTTAGTGCTACAAGATCGTACATCATCTACCAAGTCTACCAGCTTCTTCATGTCTTTCAACAACAACACTTCCCGAAACACTCCTTGTCTGCCTCCTCCCCGACGCAGGCTTGTCATACGACCAGGCAGCCCCAGTGGCCCAGTTCTTGCCTCCCCGTTCAGCATGCAGCGGTCAGCCTCCGACGGAGCCCAAACAACTATGTTGCCCCCTGTCTCAGCACTTCTGGCGGTCTCAGCATCTTCGGCGGCTAATGGGTCTTTTCCTGAGGCCTTGTCCCGCCCAGTTCTCAAGCGTCGAAGGACTGACACTACCTCAAACAACGCACTCGATCCCTCCGTCATGGGAAGTCCCACCCCTCGTTCCAACAGCAGAGGAAGTGGGGTCAATCCCGAGGACCCACGCTCCCCTTGGTCAGGCATTTTGGAATACACTGACCCTTCCCCTCCTGTGACCCCTCCACCCGGTCCTCATGGAAGTGCCAAGGATGGTGGCGAAGGGGCTGCCAATCCTCCTTCGCCTATGTACTCACCAGGGACTCGGACAGTGATTAGGAACGAAAAGCGTACGTGCAGTCTCCTCTCTAACCAGTTGCCGCAGGTATACTAATGCGGATACTCAGGGGCCAGCGTTCCTTCACCAAGGCTGAGGAGTCCATACGATGCGGTTATGTACCGTGTTACAATTTCGGGACAGACCTCTGGCTGGACCGTGGGGGGGTCCAGCTCGGGCTCCACCACCGAGTCGGACTCAGCATCAGAATCTCGTGTTGCCCTGCCCGACTACATAGTTCCAGATTCTGACCAGGCTTCCTCCTCGACCACATCGTCGAGCAGCAAATTCACCACTCCCCCTGAGGTACCAGCTCAAGCTGATGGCAGCTTTGTTGCCGATTCAGAAGCCAGCGTCTTTGACAACGTCGACTCCTCAGTCGAAAATATGATAGGTATGCCAAAGCCTTCTGAAATCGTACGCCCCCGCGCGGCATGTTCTAATTAGGCTGTAGTAGAGCTTGATCGCATTCCGAAACCACCAAGTGTCTCATCCGTGAATACTGCTGGTAAGTGACTGGTCGAACCCACTATTTGCTTGTTGGCTGACGCGCTCTCTGCCAGAATACAGCGAAGAACCGCGCTCTTTTGTGAGAAGCGCCCCTCTTGGTCGCACGCCTCCCTTCATGCAGCAGCCTTCTCAGGCTGCAACGTGGGGGACACCGATTTCGATCCGCAGCTCCTCAGAAGACTCCGCTGAGCAACCTTCCTTTGAGCATCAAGCTGAAGGTTCTCGGCACGTCCAGCGCAAGGCTCCCCGTCTTGAGGGTGCCCGTGCACCGTTCAGAGGTATAAAATTGTTTCTTCCTAGTCAAATACCATCTAATAGCAGAAACAGAGAAGGAACTTGGCACATCCCTGGCCAGGAACATCAAGATGTTCGATCCCGCACTCACCCCTACCCTGCTTCTCTTCAACGTTGCTCATCCTGGGCCAGGGATTACGGAAAAGGAGCTTGCCAGCATACTATGCAAGTGTAAAGAGTGCAAGAAGTGTCTTTACATTCCTCATTCGGAGGAACACTTTTGCGACAAGCTCGCGCTTGCCAAGATCCACGACCCCGATTTCAAACTGGGCCGCTATCTCTCTAACCACAGCAAGCCCGTCATTGGCATTGCCACTTTTCAATTCAAGGAGGTATTTGTACGATGCGACGACTGTGACCGAATTTTCTGGCGACGAAAGGTGGACGAGCACATTTGCCCCAGGTATCAATAGATTTCTCCCGGCCATCCTCCTGCCTTCGAGCGAACCACCTGCAGCTGGCATTCAACTGCCTCTGCGTCTTGCACGCTACCTTGTGTAGCCGACTCTCTTTTTCTTCTTTCTTCTTTCTTCCATTCGACACCTTCGTAGACTTCACCCCCTTATTCATCTCTTGATATTCGAGCTCTCCATTCGTGCTGCAAACCTTTCTCCCCTAGATTCATTTTTTCCTCGTCTTTTTATTTATTTATCTATTACACAGTAGCGCCTTATGGCGACATCTAGAATTTGCTACGTCTCTCCCGTTCCCGTCCTCTCTTTTCACTTTCATACGTATATTTGGTGTTTGGTTCCGTGGTTCCTGTTCGATATATACCTTCTTATACTGTCCGCATAATGCACTCGTGTTTTCGAAACGTGGCTTCGCATAGTGGGCATTGTCCATTAAGGTGCACGGCAGATCGTCCAACAAGCGGAAATTCGCCGTTGTGCACAAGTTCCCAAAAAGCTCTTGTGCACGCGGCAGATATCGGTGTTAGGGGCTCCGAAGACAATTTGATCGGAGCTTGAAGGCTGTGATGTCATCAGACGCGCCTCTCCCAGTCCCTCTTTCACCTCTTCGACCGCCGTCAAGCTCCCCTGATCTCCGCGTCTCGTCGACGTTTACCTCTCATAAGCGCATTAATCGAGTGTCAATTCCTGCCTTTGACGGATTTTGTCCTAGGAATGAGATTGTATCGAAGCTGTCATCCAGCTGCTTGAGGTGCGTTGCGATTACATCCAGCATTTACCTAGATCGGTTAGCAATCCCTTTAGCTTGCCGACGACGCTCAGCAGTCGTTCTCATCTCAGAACGTTTCGGCTCTTCAAGATGCCCTTCCAGCTCTCGAAGCCTTGCACATGGCTTAGCCAACCCTTGCCGATGATGAAGATTAAGAGCATTATGCGGCTGGTCTTCGGGCTGGTGCTCGTAAGGTCGAGGAGTACTGCACTGAGGCCGTGGCTTCCAGTGCTTACAACATGGCAGTCAGAATGTTCCATCCCTACCCGACGTTTCCGCACTACTGACGCTGAGCTTGTTTACCTTTCGATCCCGAACAGAGTCTATCGCACTCCAAGACGAATTAAGACGACGAAACTGCGAGCGAAGTCAAGGAGATGGCTGAAGGAACTGTACGTCATCACTCGTGCTCTCTTCCAAGTGTTCTAATAACCTTAGTAGTGAAAAGCCCGCTACCTTCAGATGTATGGAAATGGTGCGTCCCCTGCCGAGTATCGTGCACACTGCAACCCAAAACTCCGCCGTCTTCTTTCAAAGAATAAGGCAAACCCCGTCGAACCAGCATAGTCTTCATCGGCTGCTCCTTCGACTTCTACACCAGCCGTTGCTCCTGGATAAAGGAGTTGTCGGCGTACATCGATCCTAGGGACGAAATATCAGCAGAGGTTGGAACTTCTGTATGCTGGTGGTCGGTGAGTCGTGATGTGATTTGACTTCCGTTCCGATTTCTCATACTTAAGCTACAGATTCATGCTGCCCGCTTTCCTGTCTGGGCCTCGCTCGCTGCAGATTGTCTCATTATCATGGCCTCATCAGTCTCGAGCGAGCGTGTTTTCGGCAGCAGGTATCACGACCACCAAACGGCGTAGCCGACTGAAGCACGGTGTTGTTGAGGCACTCTAGTTCCTCAAGTGCATCGTCCGCAAGGACTCGTAGAGTTGGATCTGGCCGCTCGTTTTGCGGAAACCTAGGAAAACGGTAGCTCACTCCGGGCGTATCGAATCCAGTTTGGCGGTGGTGGCAACCACGGGTCCTGGGATCCCCTGCCATTCATCCGCCAAACGTTCCGCTCCGGGTGCAGGCGGTGTTCGTGTTTTTCAAGGGGAGGTCGCTGTCTTTCATCTCATCGTTTATTTTGCATTGCAGCAGATCGCCGTGTTCTTCAGTCGGGCTTGTCGATTGAGCATATAGATGGGCTACTAGAATAGTGGTCCGCATGAGCACAAATAAACCCAATTGTATATTCAAGTAGTTAAGGTCTAGTGCATGTTTTAACAAGCTAGCGATCCCGTTGCTAAAGATGGCCGGGAGGTGAGTGTTGGATCAGGATTATTAGGGCTCAAAGTCCGTAATCGGCATAGTCGGATCCAGATTTGGTGGCGTTCACTGTGCGAGATAAGTAGGTGCGTCGCCTGCCAGCGCGTCCTTTCCAGTCTCTTTCGGTAGCCTTCGAGACGACACTTCTTGGAGCGCGCGCTACATATCGCCTTGAAGGTTTAGAGTGCGCTTGACCTCGCATTGGACCTCGGTGTAGCCGGCAAGCTCCTGGAAGCGTTCGACCGCATAGGCGCCGCCTGCCCTCGCCCTCGTGTTTGCCTGCCTTGTGTCACGGAAGCGTCGCACTTGCCTCGTGTCGTCTTGCAAGCCTATTTGCCAAAGCTTGGTGCGCCTCGTGCATTCCGCCTCGTGCACTCCGTGCGATGACTGATCGAGAGACGGTCTCTCAGGCTCGGGCGCTGTTGTCTCCTTTCCTCTCAAACCCCACGCGCTCTTCCAAGTTCTATCTTCCCTCTCCCTCCGTCATCGTTCTCCACCTTGCGGCTTCGCCGCCGTGTTTGGATTCCGGCAGCACTACTCCCGCCATCTTGTCAACTGCTTCAGGTGCTAGCGGACCTTCGCTTCTCACACCAGAGGCTCACGTTGGGCGCTGTTTGGCTTCACACATGGTGAGCAGCGGTTTCGTGCAGCGTTCGTGCATCCACTGATCTCCAACTAGGAGGTTGAGGTGCTGCAATCTCCGTACGCGGTTCGGGACTCTATTGCCGACTACGAAGCCGACCTTCGTTGCGAGCTTCATGAGGAGACGCCGGACTCTGAGCTATTCCTCGAAGATCTTGCTGGCGACGTTCTGGACGTTCTCAAGGTCCTTGAAGATATCGATGCCCCCGAAGACTCGACAGGCAAAACAAAGAAGAAGCGGCCAAGGCGATCAAAGTCGTCGCTTGGGAAGAAGGCCGGGGGTTCCAAACAAGCGCTGGGGGCAGCTCAAGAGCTTGAGACGCCTCGTATAAAGTGGATGTGAGCTGAATCCCTGCAGCATTCAAACCGACTTATCTCTAACCCTTTGGCAGGCGCAAGGTTGCTTCGAAGGCTCAACAAGCTCCGCCGCCTTCAAATGGTGCTTCGGACTCTCAACCGCTGTCTGTAAACTTGCCCAACGGAAACTCAGCAGAGTCGCCGCCACGTCGACGCAGACGAAAGAAGAGGTGCGGTCTCGTTGGATTTTTCTGATCAGGACATGACTGAACCGTATCCGCAGGCCTGCAAAGTCAGCGCCTGCTGATCCGGCTAATCTCCTTGCCTCGGGCTTGGAGAATGTTTCGCAGCACCCGCCAGGTCAAACCCCTACGTCGGCCCCGCCATATCCCGACTCTGCTCCTTCTTCGTCGTCTCCTAGCTCTCCTCCTTCCTCGTCATCTCCCAGCTCACCTCCGTCCTTGCCATCTCCCGACTCCAGTCCATCCGCTCCGCTCTCCAGCTTGGCTCCATCTCCTGAGCCTCCTGCAAACGCTGGGCGTAAGAACAGCCATAGGGGAGGAAAGCGACTGCAAGAGGCCCGCAAGTACACCACAGACCCTCGAGGCCAGAAGCTGTATCTCCTTCGGCAGCGCATTCTTCAGCGCGGGGAGCTCCATCGCTCAGACACGTTTAGCATGGTGCACGACTCGTCGCACTCGTCAACCGGTTGGTCTGGCCTTCGCCACAACCCCGCATGGCGTGCAGAGGTCAGGAAGGCCATGGCGACCCCTGCGAGTGAGATGTGGCATAGGCACCTGCCGGAGTTCACGCTGCTCCCCTTTACTAAGTGCGCTGCCGTGTTCCTTCTGCCCTCCGACAAACACTGACCATGCGTCCCAGGGGTTGTACAGTTCCTCTTATCCTCCTGGACTGTGAGGATCGTATGGTTGTGGTGCGAGGTCCGCCCTGCCTGTTTCTAAGCTCTGCAGAGAAGGATGAACTCGTCATGGCCTTTCAGAAGCTGCTGCATTCTACTCTCAGTGACCCGAAGGTCCGGTTGGACTGTGCAAACGGCGAAAGAGGAGATCACTTTGGCGGGATTATGGGGGAGCACCGCCCCTATGGCACGGTATGTTACTGCCTTAGACCCATGCTCGCGATGCTCACAGCTCTTCTCGAGGTCCCCACCATCACTCAGTGGCACAAAGACCACCTTGCGGAATGTGAGGAGCTATTCAGGCTGAAGGTGTTTCAAAGCTTTATGTGAGCAAAACCTTCAATCGTACAAAGAGCCTGCTGACCAGTTTCTTTGTAGAGGGTGGATATCGTGGCTTGTCGAGCTGTTCTTCCCCAAGGTGGCGGCTCGATACAAAGCTTGCATTCGGTGGAACGAGAAGAGACACAAAGTCAAAGCCCGCTTCGGACTGTTCTTTCAGCTTTGCATCAACGGGTATTTTCCTGGCCAGAAAAGAGTGCACTGCACACCTCATTCAGATTCGAAGAATATAATTGGCGTCTGTGTAGTTGTTGCATTCGTGCTGCCGGGTGTGTTTGTATCTTTTCTTCCAGCCGTTTGTGGCTAACCCATGTCCAACAGGCTATGATTTCGACCACACCAGGTATACCTGGCTGGTGGTGTGGGAGATGGGTGTCATTGTCGAACTTCCCCCATGGGTACCGCTGCTATACCCCTCCTGCCTCTTTCACCATTTCAATGTGGATATCGACCGTAAGCATGCCAGCAGCTTCCTTAAACCTTCCATCTCTGATGAACATTGCAGAGATTCGGGTGGTTCAAACCAGCGGGCGGGTCCAGCCCACCAGGGAGAACAGCACCGACATCACGAACGGCACGGACCAATCGTCAGGCAGAGGAAGCTTAGTCTTTTTTAACCAAGCCTCACTTTTCCAGTCTTCCGAGACGAACTCGGACTCCTTGAAGGAGGCAAGGAGGCAAGGCAAGGTGACCACCTTAGACTATCCAGAGGTGGCAGATCGACTTTTCAAGTAACCCAGCCTTGGCCACCAACGCTCTACTCGAGTATGCGCCTCTCCCAACCAGAGCGGCCTGGAGCTGGGCGTCAAATATGACTTCTGCCTCTTCCTACTGCACACTGACCCCTGCGGCACCTCAACTTCGCTTTGGCTGCGGCAGCTGACAAGCGGAGGATGCTGGCCCGCAGAGATACTTTTATATACAATGTAAATGCTTTATCTTAATACACCTGTCAAATGATGTGCTGAAGCTTGGTGTAGGCTGCATCTGTGGCCCGTTTCATGCCGCTGTTATCTCGGAGGAGAATCGTCGAGAATTGGCTTTGCCTTTCGCGAACGCCAACCTTGGAAATATTTCGGAGAGCCAGGGAGATTTCAGATCAGGAAAGCTCCGAAGAGCTGCCAATCTGCAAGGCTAGCCCACCGTTAGAACTGCCGCCGCCTTCTTGCTTTAAGCACCTCTATTATAGCCACACTCCCGACACATCGTCTTTCGAACCCTCCCCTGCGGCCCTCCAACCTGCAGACAACTACACACGGGACACGCTATCAGCACTAGAGGTGAATACTTGGCAAACACCTAGCAATCTGAAATCTTCAGGGTGACTCCAGTGCTAGCAGTCCTGGTCCTTCTTCGTTCTGTGTATCTGCTCAATGCCAGGCTTCAGCTGCGAAGGATGCGGCCGTTCGTTTAACCAAATGAGCGGCTACTCAGGCCACATCAAAAAGTGCAGCAAGCTCAAGGATGCGCTAGCTGAGGCTCAGGCTAGTCTAGCCGCGTCACAACCAAAGAAACGAAAATCTCAGAAGGCTTTGAAAATGGCTGGATGGGTGACTCACCTCGACATGGACGACACAGGCGCTGAGGGCTCTCAAACTCTGGTAAGCCGTGCTGGATCGAATGCTTCCTGAAATTTGGCTTACTGATCATATGGCAGACAGATAGTCAAGCCGGTGCTGCTGATAGCATCCTCGCTGGCCCTTCAGTTGCTCCTCCGAGTCCGCCCAGGGTATGTACCCTTTGTTGAAGCTAACCAAGGCGTGCTTTGACACGCATCAACTTTTCTAGGAGCCAACCCCTCCGCCAGAGTCTCCCAAGGGGCGTGGCTTTCGAATCAAAGCTCGGGCGGCTCTCCTTCAAAGGACTCAAAACTTGGTCGTGCAAGGCAACCAGCCGTCCCTTCTACCCCCACCCCTGGACCCTCCCAGCAGAGAAGCTCATCCGGAATCCACTGCGACAACAGGGTGTGCCATACATGGCGACTCCTCCGCTTTTTCCACTGCCAAAAACCCATTCGGGGTTTACAAGCACTACAAGTTCATTGACCCTCACTACATCGATCCAGAGGGCTTTGTCGATGGCGCTGATCTTGTAGAGGCCAACCTTGCTGCTGTAGACGCGCAGCAGTCAGAGGGTCTCAACAGAGCCCTTTTAGATGCCCTCTTGCCTAGCACGTGCGCGCTGCGCCTGGCTGAGTGGTATTGGAAAGAGGGCTCTGGCAAGTCTGTGCGGTCGTTCCAGACGTTGGTTGACATCATCGGGAGTGACGACTTCCAAGCTGCCGACATCCGAAACACGAACTGGAGGAAGGTTTATGCCCTTCTTGGCATATCAAACGAAGAGGCTGCACAGCTTCAATTGGATGGCGAGGACCTTGGGGTCTGGTTCTCAGACACCTCCTGGAAGTGTCGCAAAGTCTTCATCGATGTCCCTTTGGACTCGGCATCTGCTAGTCCTGGAACTCACCCATACAGCATCAAGAGCTTCTACCATCGACCCCTGGTGGATGTGATCAGAGAAAAGCTTTCCAGCCTAACAACTCAAGAACACTTCCACCTACTCCCCTATGAGCTTCGCTGGCAGCCATCACCCAATATGCCTGAGACTAGGCTTCATGGGGAGATGTACTCATCCCCTGCATTTGCAGAAGCACACCAAACCCTTCAGGTTCGCCGCACTTTACCATCTGCCTCTGCCAGTCTGAACCTGAACCATCTTCAGGAGTCTGATCCAGAACCAGGCTGCACCCGTCCTCGCCACATCATTGCTGTTATGTTCGCCTCAGACAAGAGCCAGCTTGCACAGTTTGGAACAACTGCCATATGGCCACTCTACTTCTTCTGCGGCAACGAATCCAAATACGACCGTTGCAAGCCTAGCCTCAAAATGGGTGAACAAGTTGCATATTTTGAAGAGGTAGGCATAGTGTTTGCCCCATCCACCACTGTACAAAGGAGGCTGACTGGATCGCCCTAGCTCAAAGACAACTTTAAGGACTGGGTGCTTCAAAAAGCTGGGGATGCCTGGCCTAAGTACCGCCTTGCTCCTCTTCTTACGCACTGTAAACGCGAGCTATTTCATGCCCAGTGGAACACCCTCTTGGATGCCTCGTTTCGAGAGGCGTACCAGCACGGGATTGTCATCAAATGGATGGATGGTCTTGAACGGCGGTTTTATCCCCGAATTTTTACATACTCTGCAGACTATCCTGAGAAGTAAGCCATCCCATTGTCACATCACCACCCTGCGAAGGCCGTAGACTGACTGAATAACTTAGGGTTCTCATTGCAACCCTGCGCCAAAAGGGTACTTGCCCATGCCCTCGGTGTTTGATCCCCCTCGACAGAGCCAGAGACATGGGAAAGGTCAACGATCAGAAAAACAGGGTGAAGCTTGCTCGATCTGATAACCCTGCTTGGCGCTACGATGTGCGCAAAGCACGAGAAGCCCTCTACCTAGACCGCGCAAGCATTGCATCTGCAGACGTTCACAAGACTTTAACGAAGCAGTCTCTCGTTCCTACTGAAGTAGGTGGGCCACCAGCGAAGCACCTGTTCTCCTGATTGACATCCTTTTATTAGAACGCATTTGCAAAGAACCTCGGCCCTTTCGGATTCGATGTTTTCAGTATCTTTGCAACAGACATTTTGCATGAGTTCGAACTGGGTGTTTGGAAAGCCATCTTTCTACACCTGATGCGGCTGCTGCAGGAAATCAAGATGACGAATGCCTTTGATGAGCGGTTCGCAACTTTATACCGATCCACGAATAGCAGCTGAGAAGTTCGTAACATCTAGGTTCCGCCAAATACCAACATTTGGAAAGGATACAATTCGCAAATTTTCCAACAATGTCTCAGAGGCCAAGCAGCTTGCTGCTCGCGATTACGAAGACATTCTTCAGGTGTGTGTCTTCCTCAGTACTGAATGCTGCCATCCTAAGTTCTCACCTTTGGTTAAGTGTTCGCTGGCTACCTTCGAAGGCTTACTCCCAAAAGCTCACAACAAACGCGTCATGAACCTCCTCTTTTCCCTATCCTACTGGCACGGCCTTGCAAAGCTTAGGATGCATTCTGACTTGACACTCGACATTATGAAAACTTGGACCCACACACTTGGCGAGGATGTTCGCACCTTCGAAAAGAAGACCTGCCGCAAGTATGGAACAGTCGAACTGGATAAGGAATACACTGCGCGCCAGCGAAGGAAGGCCTCGAAAAAGAAGCAAGGAGACATAGCAGCTCAGAATGAGGCAAGGGAACCCATGCCAGCACCTGCTCAGGCTGGAAGGAGTCAGCCAGGGCCTCTCACCATTACAATACCCCCACTAGCTCGCCCATCTGAGTCCCCACCAGAGGAGCGCCCAAGTAAAGGCAAGAGAAAGAAAGCCAGCTCTGTTTCCGACACCTCTCAAAACAAGCGGAAGAAGAAGGGGAAGGAAAAGGGGCGAACAGAGGACAAGAGTCCTTCACCTCCAGGTAAGTCATTTTGGCGCTTGGCCAGTATTGCATCCAAGCTCATCGGGCCCCTCCAGGCACCTCCATAGGCACCTTGGCTACCGCTGACAAGATCCCTACAAAAGGTATGGGTTGGGATATCCGGTCTACTGGGAACCTGCTCTGAAAATATCGTTATAGAATCAGGAAAACTGCCAAAATCGTTGTCCCTCAGCACGTACACCTACCATTCCCTAGGAGATGCAGCCCCATGTATCTCTATGTTCGGAACAACGGACTCCTATTCAACTCAACTGGTAAGCTCCGAATACACATCCGTCTGAAGGTAGATCTAAGATCCTATAGGGTGAACTATATCACAGATTTCCGAAGGAAAGCTACCATCGGACAAGTAAGCGAGATGTGCCAAAGCAGCTTTCCAGAATCCAGATGCGGCGAAAGAGACTCAGTCGGCTCCACAAGCTGCTTCTTCCAGACGACGATGAAGGTGCTCTTCCATCAATCCCCACAGGTCGTTACTTCATCGGGAAATCTCAGCACTCTCCTGTCTACCTTGGGCGTTTTATGGAGACCCATCGCGGAGACCCAGCAGTCAAGGTGAGTGCACACTTGTGGCATGGTCTGCAGTGCTAATCTTAAGCCATGGGCTAGGGCTTTGTTTCGAAGCTGAAAAGCCATCTGCTTCCACGTATCAAGCATCGCCTATCCCAGGCACAGGGAGAAATCTCGACTGAAGAAAGCGATGACCCTGCAGCATCCTTGGAGGCGTCAAATATTGTCTTGCAAGGCCAACGTATCTTTCGACATAAGCTCTTATATCTGAACTACACCACATATGATGTCCGTCAAGACCAAGACATCGTCAACCCAGCCACTGACCGCCGTGATATCATGCTTATTCGGGCACAATCCCCAGACGACCAGGAGAAGGATGGCCACCACTTCTTGTATGGACGAGTGCTTGGTGTCTTCCACGTCAACGCCATGCTTTCTGGACAAGGAGCAAGCAGCCACTTCTGGGAGCGCTTTGACTTCCTCTGGGTGCGTTGGTTTCAGCCATTGGAGAGAGAGAGAACATGGCTTTCCAAGAGGCTGGATGTCCTCGAGTTTGCTCCCATCGATGATCCTCAAAGCTTTGGCTTTGTCGACCCATCTCAAGTTCTTCGAGCTGCTCATGTCATCCCCCGTTTTTCGCAGGGCCCAGCTAAGCCTAGTAAGCCTGAGAGTGTTTCCCTGTGTGCGCAGAACTCTCGTGATTGGAAACAGTACCTGGTCAACAGGTAAGTTCTATCGAGACGCTCCTCTCTCAGTTGTTTGGTCTGATTCCTCACAGGTTTGTTGACCGAGACATGCTTATGCGCTTCCACTGGGGCTTGGGTGTTGGGCACCTCTACTCTCATGGAAACGACACTCTTGCGGCCAGCAACCATGGTGCTGCGGCTGTTGATACTTCTCTACCTCAACCACAGGCCGGCCCAAGTCGTCACGGTGACGACGATAACGCTAGCTCAGCTGCTAGCGACGATGGCAACGCACAAGGCTTACAACCCTCTACTCAACAGGGAATTGGTTCTCAGTTAGCTGGCCATGAACAAAGCAGCAGCACATATGTTGAACAGGACGATCCCGCTGTCATTCTAGAGGCAGAGGCAGAGCTGTTGGAAGACGAGCATCAAGCCAATCGCGATGAGGACCTTCCTCAGTTTCTTGAAGACGACGACGACTTTGTTGAAGAAGAGCCAGATGAATTGCACCAGCGTGCTGTGTTTGGGTAAGGAGTGGTACGTAGGAACCAGGAGATTCTTCGGTTTGGCAACGGGAGATCAACGGCGGTCGGATATACTAAACTGCTTTTCTTCGGACATTTGTGCACCTTCCCATTGTCTATGCTTGTTTATAAACTCCTTGTTTTGTTTTCTTTCCGTTGTGCAAGATGGCGACGCCTCATGGCCCTGCCTTCAGTGCTATGGCGTTCAGGATGCGACCACCGACCTCCAGTATCTCACCCAGCAGCCCAAGCTCCTCCTATCAAGGTGACACTTCTATCATTGTCACCTGGCTCCGCCCAAATCCACTATGTGACGGTGAGCTTTTGTTCTTCCCTAAGGAGTGGGAGACTCACTTTTTGTTGCCTCGCTGCATGCTGTGGTAGTACAGAGCGTCGACTGTCTGTTTTGCTCACTCATCCAGCCCTTCCTGGCCTGCAAGCCTTTGCAAGGGCCAATGCACGCGGGGTCGTTGATGAAAGATTGCACCGCGCCGCCGCTCCTCCTCCTCACCAACTTGTCGAGCATCAGCATTGGCTGCAGCACAGAGAATACGCTCTGGAATCTTGGCGCCCACCCCGTACAGTGTAAGACTATACCTCTCCTGCGCGTTTCTCTCTGCCGTGCTTACATTTCCGCAGTGTTCGGGTGAGGCTTCGACTGTGTTTTGCCTTTGGCGATGCTCCCGAACAAGGCAGCGTACCGCGCCCCATTTCCGGCAACCAAGCTTGCACTTTGCATCACTGAAGGGACGGCATCCGTTTATGTTACAGATTGTGTCCACAAGTGTCGTACAGTACGTCAGAGCTAATGCCGATCTCGATCGTTTAGACGGAGCCATTTCTCATTGGCATGCTCAATGGAAGACAAGTTCAATTAAAGTGTAATCCCCGAGAGGAACAGGCCCCGCTCAGTCGACCTATAAGTTGGTTGTGGGCTTCATGCACCTTCCCGCGTCCCTCCCCTGCTCCCAACCATGGCCTCTCGACCACGCTCTCAATCCCAATCGTCTGATTCGGACTCGGATTCCACCAGTCCTTCTTCGCGATGCCCTTCTCCAAGCCCTCGCTATGGTACCGAAGACACCATCCACAGATCGCAGAAGCGTAAGCGCCCTCGTGGCCTACAATCCGCACCTAGGAAAAAACCGTACGTGTGCTTGCTGGCAATTCTTCTTTCCTCTGAATTTCTTTGAGCAGGGCCAAGGCTAGCGCCTTTCGTCGCCATGGCAGACATTTTGGCAGGACTGTCTTTGCTTTCACCAACCTGCAGCCTCTCATTTTGAGTGGCATGTCAATGGATGCAGGGACTCACAAACGTCCTGACAGTGCTCGGTGAGCTATCATTATCGTCGTCCCTTTGTCCTCTTATTCAGACGTGCTGGCAGGGTGCGTAAAGAATATCGGGTCTACCGGCAACTGTTGAACATCATTCCGGGTCTCGAAGACCTCCTGAAAACTCCTGGGACAGACATCGAGTTCATTTGCACTGAGGTAAGTGCCTCGAGCTCGACTCAAATGGTGTTGATCTAACTTCAGGCTATCTCCAGATCCAAGCAGGGGTGAATAGTGCGCGTTCTGATGATACAAAAGGCCTCAAGCCTGTCATCATTGACTGGATCACTGAAGGAAAGTCGGTGAATCCTCCCCTACGGCGTAACGCTAAGGCTGGTCGAGGGTTTGAACATGACATCACGGGGAGGCTGTTGTGTCCCGTTGGCGTTGACTGGGACGATGCACGGTGAGCAGTTAGACCGTGCTTTGTGATTTCCCTGCTCACCATCCGTTTCCAGTCAGCGGGAACAGCTTCGGAACCATGAAATGGTGGTGTCAGGCACTCAGTGGCCTCATTGCATGTACGAGCACGAGACTTGCGACCCTTGCGATCCTTGGAAGGGTCTTTTGAGGAACCAGCTTTTGGTCAAGGTTTGGGCTCCGTCGCTCCGTAATCTTTTGCTTTATTATGACCTTTGTCTAGGCGTTCAAACATATTTTCATGTCCCCAAGCTCTGTCGACGGAGACAGAACTGCAACCCGAGCGGGAAATGCTCGTCTCCACAACATGAACTCGGTTACAAAGGCTTCCATTGCTTACGTGGCAACGCAGGTAATGTTCTGGCGCCACAGTCTGCTTGATACTCAAACCTAACCAGTTCCTACTTCTAAAGGTTCGGTTTGCGTTATCATCAACTCAGACCTTTTCGCGCACGGACGAAGAGATGGACTCGGAAACATTTTACAACTCGATCATAGAATTCCTTGAAGATCCAGAGGAGCAGAAGGAGGCGGATAGCCTCGTTGAGTGGTGGAACAAGTTTAGTGCTCATAGCCTTTGATTCGTGATACCCTGTGCTGATCATCCAGCTAGGTCCGTTTTCCCCCGCTTTCAGCAAGGACGTTCAAAGGGTCGTGCCTGAAAGATCCGCGCTCGCATTGCTTCGACAGCGAAGGGAGCAAATGAAGAAGAATGCCGAGCAAGCAGCCGATATGGCTCGGGCACAGGCAGCATCGGGGGCATAGGAGGTTAACTGCGTGCCTGGTTTGTTCTCATCGACGGATCTCGGTCCATTTAGTGTAGAAGTCGAATCTATTGATACTGCATAATCTAATAATAGGTTAATGGATTCAACACCCTGATTTAACGGAACCGAATGTACCCCATCCCGAGAGAGTTGCCATAAGCAACGGCACCGTCTAGTTGCCTGCTTTCACTCGTACGGCCGTGCATTGGTCAGGCTTTCAGCCACCTGCCTACGTCGATCTTAGCCGTCTCTATGGTCGGGTTGATCCTTAACAGCAGAACGACTCGCCAGCACAAGGGGGGCCTCACGGTGCAAATGAGAATAGTTCCACGGATGGCTTCAAGGTGACCCTAAACGACTGGATGGTAGGTCCGGACAACGAGAGACTTACGTTGTTGATGAGAGAGGTTAGTCGAATGCCTACGAGGTGGTCTTGGCCAGAAAAACGACGTGTCTGCACAACGGGAGACGTGCGGCACAGATGAAAAGGAATACTCAAAGGACTGAGATAGCCTGTGCTGATCGTACAGAGGGGCTCTCCCATGTGTGGCGAAGCGATTGTTGTGACCAACGGCCTCAGAAGTTATCTATAGCAACAGGGTGTTGACACTGATGGTGTAGCCCGTAGGCTATAAGCCTAGGAAGCACGCTGCTGGTGGTAAAGACCTGGCGGTCCTTGCCGAGGTTCCGGAGGTGATCAGGGCAGCAACGCCAGATTGATCTAGACGCATTTGACGACAGGTGCATTTATGACATACTTCGCCACTTAGCACAGCCTGTGATTCATCGTCACGGCTGGCTGGAAGACACGCATGGCCAAGCCCTGCTCAACTAAGATATAATTAGGTTGATGGCATACTACGGCTGAGTGGTGCACCTTGGCCACAGATACCTGTGGTTACTTTGACTTCCCAAGGCCGTTGTCACAACGTCATATGTGGTAGCGCCTGCGAGACTTGATGTTTGCTTATAAAACTATCTCAAGGACAATCACGCTGGTACCAGGCCCCTGATGCACGGTGGTATTGCAGTCGGAAAACCTTTCGACAGGACGTGCTCCGGTGCACTGACGCCCTTTTATTCAGGAGGATTCGGTGCTTCGTTGCTGTCATTCGGTCCTCGAAAGATAAATGAGCTATACGAAGGTATTCAGATGTCAATTGAAAGATCTCGCACCATCCTCCGTCTATTATTGGAACACCTTTCGTCATCATTGAGGAGGAGTATGCGGTGGCATGGGGCTGCAGGCTGCAAGCCTTTGTCCGTTACGATATTTGGGGAGAAGGCAACCGCGGCGGAATGTCGATAAGGTGGGGGACACGAGGCCCTGTGCCGTAACGAATGTGAACGAGGCTTCTCGGCGAAGCACTAAGAATAGAAATGAGAGCTTCTTCGTATTAAGAAGCTTTGACTACGACGACGACGAGGGCGAAACCGAATGAATGAGAGTGGCATTGGTAGGAGAACCAGCTCTAGAGGTGGACCATCAAATCAGGAGGTAGGTACGTGGATTATATACAGTAGATAGGAGCTGCTGCTTGATGTACCTTAATTAGACGAAATCGTATGATTGTCCGGCTTTCGTTGATACCGACGAGGATAAAGAGAATTAGAATAAATGAAAGATATGGACATGAAAGGAGCAGCGGGCGTAAGGTAAACGCAATGCGCTGAACTCGATTAGGACGCGACACGCCCAAATCGGGTATGTTGCGCCGAGAACAAAGGATCTCGAGTTCCGTCCTCAGGTGGACGAGAATCCTTACACGGGCCTCAGAGAAATTGCCAAACGGCAACGTCGGGATGGTGTTAGCGGGCTCAATAGCTTGGATTTTAGATTAGCTTTGGGTTAGCAGGTCCATCAAGGCACGAAGTCTATCCTCAATGGATCGCGGTTACGTTGGCCCTTCAATATGCTAGCCAACGAGCCAAGGAAAAAGTCACCCCCTAAATGTGGACTGAATGTCACGATAAATTGCAAGGGCCACTCTAAGAAGAACGGAGCGAAGAAGGGAGCCAGTCGCTTCTCAAATGCCTCCGGCCTACTCAAATCGAGTGAATCAGCATTGAATACGTCCAGGGACGCTCCTAGCTCAAGTAGCTAGTCCCCGGATCCTACATCTTCAAGGCTAATGTGGATAAGAGGTGTACCCTCTCCAATAACGCCAATCTCGCTCGCAACCTCCCTGAACGCCGTCATCTCGTCCTCGCCAATCTCATTCATGTTCTCCCTCCTGATCACGATCCTAACCCTTCTGAGATTTGGATAGCGGCGGTTAAACGATTCCGTTCTATAACCAGGCCTCTGAAAGACGTCACGAAACATCTCAATAAACTGCGTCGCATGATATTTGAGCGACTCGCTGCCGATGTTATACCCGTCGAGGAAAACAAAGTCGACCTCTTGCAGATTTGTGAGTCCATGCAGTGTGTTCTGCAAGGTGGCAATGGAAACTTCCTTGAGCATTGAGCGGACGACTTTGCGATGGAAGGGAACATTGGTTATGTCTTTAACTGTGGCGCCGAGTGTGAGAGTGCGGATAGAGGGAGTTTGGTGGTGGTCGAAGCGCACCAGTACTAGTTTCGACGTGCTAGGATCTGTTTTATCAATGAGGATAGTATGGTTAACTTTTGTGATTTCAAATCCTTGAAAAAGGAAAAGCTTACTTACCATCCCCGCATATGTCCCTGTCGAAACACCGATAGATCGTTAAATATTCAAGGGATAGGGGAGCCGGTGAACCTTTACGATGCAACTGCGCAGCCATGACCTCATTTCCCAAGGAGCCCCCCGTCCACAGCTCAAGTGACTTCAAGCCAAGGTAAGGAGATGTAGTTCCTAAGACGTTGCGCTGGAAGTGGGTAAAGTTGGCCAAATCGAGTGCAGGGAGTTTGAGAGAGCAATGTCGCAAGTTAGCGGCGGCAGGGAGCGTTTCGGAAGTTAGCAAAAGAGGAGTAATTGAGGGAGACGAATTCGAGTGATAAGGAGGAAGAGCGACACATCCATGCATACATCACCTCCGCGGGCACTTGAGATAGCCCCGAAATGCGGAGGTTTGGAAGATGGTGAGGGTCAACATGAGCCCAAGATTGAAGGCTGAGAGCGGATGTTAGATCTTGGCCAGGGGACGAGGAATCCAAGGTACGCCAATCGAGGCGGCGAGACGTATCGACGGGAGCTGAGAGTGAAAGAGTGGTGAAAGAGCGTGACGAAGCTAAGCGAGAAAGAACATTAATGAGTATATTGCCGTTTTGTCGGCCCTCCTCATCGCCTCCCAGGGGAAGTTGCTTATAATCAACAACAATGGAAAGGTGAGCGATTTGAGGGGAAGCTGGTTCGCCGTTGTTGTTGCCTTCGAGTTCGAGTAAATGTGCGCTCAAAACCTTCACGTCCTGCGTGGTCGTGATCTCAACTTTTTTGGGGATGCCCTGATGGGCTTTTCCATCGGAGGTGCTTGATTCCATTGCTGTACTACTTAACCAAGCTACAGGCCTATATATTGTTCACAGGACGACTGCGCAGATGACGTCTTTTGTCCCCCACCTTCCATTCACGGATAGAAGCACCGCTCAAAGCCGGAGAAGAACCCCAAAATGAACGTGTGGTTTCGGCCAGCCTCGATAGCCCCTATGCTTGCCTGATCGAATTAGGCGCCCGTGGCTTGTCCGTCGGGCGACACCACTTTGACGGGAAGCAAGATAAAGTTTGTCTGTTTATCATTTCATTTACACGCCTTTCTATTCCCTTTATCAAGGGTGACATTCATCGGACTCGATTCGCGAGCCTTGCGGAATTTGAAATGCAGGCCTGCACATGCATTGCGTTTCGCCCGGAATACGATCCTCTTCTAAACTGCTACTTCATCACGAGGCAATTGTCAATTTAGTCCATCAGGTAAGTACATCGCACGACCATAGTCCAGAAGAAGAAGGAGGAGAAAAATGTCAGTGCAAGTCCAAGGAGTCGCAGAACCCATGTCCAATTGCATACGAGGCAGTCACATCAAAGAAGGAATTCTTGGTTGGGGTTGTTAGGGGCACACTGGTATGTCTGAAGCTGGGTCCCATCGGCGGTATTTCCACTTGGGAGGTCGAGGCAAAGACCTGACGAGTCAGAGGACGGTCAGCAACCTTGAAGCTCGGGAGGGTTGGAGCACGAACCTTGGCCATCCAACACAATGCCGTTATCGTCGGTATAGAACCACTGTTGCGCTGGAAGCCCATTGAAACATTGCCAGACTTTCATTCCAACGCCATTGGCTGGGACTGGAGGAAGATTCACTGAGCTTAGCGGGCTTCCCTTTGGCTCATCATGGAAGGAAACTCACCCGACCCGGCATCAAGGCAGAACTGGGTCCCCGCCAGTTGAACCTTGGTTAAGCCACGATTGATGACCCAGTTCTGGAACCTGGACCCTTCCGAACAGTTCATGCTGGGCCACGATAAGTACAAAGACAAGCACAGGGGACTGAGTCGTGCTCACATTTGGACAGCGGTTCCATTCGCAATGACGCCGTTGAGAGGATTAGCTGCGACTTGGAGGCATTTCTCGAGGCCCCTGATCCGGGCAATGCTAGAGTGGATGAGCGCGGCATAGGCTCCCAGGAGATGGGTAGAAAGTACAAGTAGGATCGACAGATTGAACATTGCAGTAGGTTTGCGATGGATAAAGGTGAAAGGTTCACTGCACTATCATTCATGACCCTTCACCGTTTTTATAGGTAATGAGCCCCTTGAAACATACCCACGGGGGACTCAAGAGGGCGACATCGGCGGGGGAATGAGGGGGAGAAGGCTCCAAATGTGATGTTCCCAAGCTCATGTTCATGGACGAGGCCAAGACGAGGCGGTGATGAATATCATATTCGTCCCACCGCAAATCCAAAATCAAAGGATCGAGGTCGGTTGGGGTTGACTCCAGCCCTGGCGAAGTGGCACTCAAGTGGCGTCACTGAGGTAGATGAAGGTCTTCGAGAGATGCCCAGGCTGCTGTGGCATCATGCATGACGATGAACTTTGTTTCGTACCCACCCAGTTATGGGAATGACTTGTCCTAGATTGCTCATAGAACTACACGGTGTCTTCGTTTGATTGTTCAAGCTTTACGCGAGTGGGAGACGACAGATGCTTGGGTCTTTTTAGCAAGTAACTTCCCTTATCCATGCTCCGACTACGTGGACTTATTCCAAATTTTAGGGTGCAATCATGGTCCAGCCCCGACACATATGTAAGGGACAAATTTGACCGAGGAACGACGCCTGAGAAAAACAATTCAATGAGGAAATCCTGGACTGCGGATGGATACTTGGATACGCATAGGGACCAGAACAGTCGGCCAGTTCAAGGGATTGATACACCACCCTGTACACTACGCTTTAGCCTCTCTATGTCTGTATCTTTCTCGCATGAAAGGCAAACTCAATGAGCCCGAACGCGCGTCGAGCGATTGGATTGGATGGGATTACAAGCAATCCAAGATAATGAGACGGGAGCGGGGAAGGTCGTCGGTTGATTAAGTCGGCGCCGGCGTGAATCAGGTTGGACAAAGTACTTGAGTAGCATATGTAAGCGCAAGGTACAGTAGACAGTATGTTCATGCAGTTTGGTCCACTCGGTCGGCCTTGCGGAGCCTCGATAGCCCCTATGCGCCCCTGATTGAATTAGGCGCCGCGGCTTGTTCGTCGGGCGACACGACTTTGACAGGAAGTAATATAAGTGTCTCTGTTTATGATGTCATTTACATACCTATCTATTCCTTTTGACAAGATTGACACTGTTCAGACTCGATTCGCTAGCCCCGCGGAATTTCAAAATGCAGATTGTACGTGTATTGCGTCTCGCCCAAACTGCAATCATTGTCTCTACCGTTACTTCATCACGAGCCAAAATTGTCGATTCAGTCCATTAAGCAAGTACATTTTGCGATCGAAAAATGTCAGTACAAGTCCGAGGAGTCGTCGAATCCAAGTCCAATTGCCCACGAAGCAGTCTTATTAAAGAAGGAATTCTTGGTTCATATTGTTATCGGTGCATTGCCAGGTCTGAAGCTGGATCCCATTGGTGATATCGCCATTTGGGAGGTCAACGCAGAGACCTGAAGCGTCAGACAACGACCATTAGTGACATCCAACAAACTCTGGAGACTAGCGGTACTACTCACCTTGGCCTTCCAACGCGATCCTGTTGTCAGTAGTGAAGTACCACTGTTGCGCAGGGAGTGCGTCATAACATTGCCAGACTTTCAGTCCAACGCCATTGGCTGGTGCTAGAGGAACATTAGATTAGCTTCGCTGAGCAGGTTCCCTTTGGCACACGATGGAATTACCTGAACCGGCATCGAGGCAGAACTGGGTCCCCGCCAGTTGGACCTTTGTTGACCCATTATTGATGACCCAGTTCTGGAACTTGGACCCTTCCATACAGTTGAAGCTGATACATGGTCAGTACACATGCAAGCAAGGGGCTTGAGGAGCTCACATCTGCACAGCGGTTCCATTTGCGATGAAGCCGTTGAGACGATTACCTGCGACGTCGAGGCATTTTTCGACACCACGGCTCCGTGCGAGGCTGGAGTGGATGAGCGAAGCATATGATCCGAGGAGCTGAACAGAAAGCGCAAAGACGATAGACAATTTAAACATTGCAGCAGTAGATTTGCGATCGATGGAGGCGAAAGATTTAGTGTACCATCGTCGGTGACCCTCCACCGTATATATAGCTACAGAGCCTCTTCTCATTTAACGAAACATGCCAAGGCTGGACTCGGCAGACCGACATCGGCCCGAGAGAGAGGGAGGGAAGAACCAGAACGTGAGCTTCCCGACACAAGGTTGCGTGGACGAGGCCACAACGAGGCGGTGACAAAGATCAAGTTCTTCCCACCGCAAATTCAAAATCAAGGGTCGAGGCCGGTGGTAGTTAACTCCAGCCCAGGAGAAGTAGTATTCGAGGTGTCTTGCTGAGGTGAACGAAGGTATTCGAGAGACGCCCAGGCTATTGTAGCATCATGTATGATCATTCCGAACGTCGTCGCGTACCCGCTGCCCAGGTATGGGAATTACTTGTCCCAAACCGCTCATGATAATTACACGGTGATTTTGGCAGACTGTTGAAGCTTTGAGGCAGGTGGGAGGCGACAGATGCTTGGGTTTTCTTTGGCAAGTGGTTTCCCTTATCCATGCACCAATTGCGTGGACTTGTTCCGAAGTTTAGGGTGCGATTATGGCCCACCCGGTAGATCACAGACGTAAGGGCTAGGCTTGGTCTGTTGGCGAGGTCGTCGGCGCGCTGACTCGTGGAAGGCACTTCGAAGACGGGATGGGATCTAGTCAATGGACGTTCGGTATGCCTCAATCTACGTAATACGAATCCGGTCAAGGTCGCAGTTTGCAGCTGTAAGTAGAGTACAAGCTTGGACAGCGTCATGGGTATCATAGTTGCTTTGGTATAGATCTTTGGTTGCATAAACCTGCTTTTGCTTCTTCTTTGTCGTCCCTCACAACGTCAACGCTCATGTCGACTGGAATGGGGGTTATACACAGAAGGCGGGAGTGTGGGCTGCGGTTGTGTCGAGTTTACGCCTGCGTCTCCTCGTCCTTCTGAAGTTCGCCGTTCGCCGTCGACTCCCGTATGTGATCCATCCGTCCCTGATCGTCCTCTTGTACCTGATGCTCCTCGTTCTCCCCGTGCTCCAAAGGCGGCTTCTCTGTGAGCTTCATTCCGTCGTACTCCCTCAACTCCTCCGTGTATTCCCCCCTCTGCACGCTCTACATCCCCCGTACGTTGCTGTTGCTCTTGATGGTAGTATGCTTCAACCTCCTGCGCATACAAATCGTCTTCTTTGTCTTGTTTCCTGTTGAACAGGCGCTGCAAACCACACGGGCCTTTACATGAAAAAACGCGCGTTGAGTCAAGTATATGAGAATGCGAAAGTAGTAGAGATGACCTACAGACTGCGTTGGATGGACCTCGACCGCATAGACCTGTTGGTAGAAGGGAGCAACGGTTAGCTTTTGCTGACTGGTGAAGAGGTTTATAGGAAAGACGTACTGAAGCACCCTATAACCAGCATGCAAGGCAAACAACAGACATCGCATTCATTGACCATGCTTTGTTGAGGCAGATAGAGACGGGAGTGGGGAAAGATCAAGTCGGTGTAAATGAAGTTGGTCGAAGTACTTAAGTAGCACCGTCGCTGATGAACTCTACAGCACTTTCCATAAGCTTCGTTACCCGGATATCATATTCCCCATCGTTGCCATTGTCCAAAGAGCCGAAGTTGGTATTGAAACGTCGACGGAGGAAAGGCGGGGATCGCTACCCGAACCCCTTGATGGAAGCCAAAGAACAGTCAGACGCGCGCAAGGCCGAGAGGGCCGTGTTCAAGTTAGTACCTTTGCATAGAACTGAGGGTGCAGAGAGCGATCGACCAAAGTAGATCATTAAGCACATGGCGAACGTAAGGTATGGACCTAAAACCCCCTGATTGGTGTTCAAAAGCAAACCCCAGTTCACCACATTGAAACGATCATGATCCACACGCGCGTTTTATTACGCGCGACAAAGGTAGTGGCGGTGTAAGTATAATGAATTTCGGTATTTTGTGACCTTTCTCGTCGAAATCAAGGGAAAGGATCGTTTCTTTGACAGCTCTCGTTCGACTGGATTAGAGGCAAATCAGGAGGAGGTATAGTCAGATAGCCTCAGCCTTCAATACTCAGGACGGTGCTTGAGAGTTAACACTTGGCTGCGTCGACGGAAGAGTTTGAGTTTGCGCAGGCCGACGTTGATCTTGCTCCAACAGTTGAGGATCAGAACCCAAGAATTTCGGCTCGTCAAATAGCCAGGTTGGCATGAGAGACGCTGTAGCAGGCGTATAGGCTGCCTCTTCCTGTACGGCGTGAGTACGAAGGGCCATGAGTACGAACACGGTTCCTAAATTTCACACATCAGCTCGGCGTCCTACACCCCAGAGGTTGGCATACACGCACCTGTTACGGGTATCATACATGAATGCATCACCAACCTCGCAGGATGATCCATACCCACCAACACAGCCGAAGCCAGCATCCCCGCTGTATAAACCACCGCGCTCTCCACAATAATCCTCATAATAGGAAGCACGGCTGGTGTGTAGATAGAGATCACGCCGATATCTCTCGTCTGACGGAATTGGGAGTAGATCTTATAAATGATAAGAGAGGTGGTGAGAGCGGTCTGGAGGATGTAGCAGATGGGGGGGACGAGCATAATGGGACAGTTTCGGACGAGGATGACAGATGTGGGAATGTTGCGGACGAACGAGAGAGATGCAATGTACAGGCCTTGCATTGAGTCCGGGGAGTATCAGAGATGCGTTAAGGAGACTACGGAGGTACGCTTACCGACGGAAAGCGCAGCAAGCAGAACGGGGACGAGAATAATCCAGTAATTGCGTTGCCAGAGTAAGAAGCACCTGTAGATCTAAGTGATCCCCGGCGCTAGAGATCAATATCGGATGGACTGGTGAGGTTTTCAAGGAATTAACGTACCATCAGGATGTCGCCGATCATGTAAGTCGTTGCCCCAAGATAGGGCGCAGTATTCGTTGCCCAGTAGCCCAAGTCACTGAGAACCCGAAATGGCCCATGGATGTCGGTTTGATACGCAAAGGCTACGACCAATTGGAGGAGTAGAATACCTAAGTGGGACGGGGACAATGAGTGCCGAGACAGATTAGCAAGAGAGGCGGGAATGAGACCTGACTTGCGTGGGCAGTGATGAGGATGAACATGAGGCCATTCCCCATAACGAAGACGGTGGAGGGAAAGCGCTTGAATTTGTTACTTCGAAAAAGAACGGGAAGGGCTGCAACGAAGAAGCTTAGATAGATGCCTATTACGATATATCAATTAGCTATATCACGGATAATATCTACTATTCTGAGGAGGACGTACACATACCATATAACATAGCTTCGACTAAGATGCTGACGAGGGAGAGCACTTCAACTCGGACTTCCGCCATGTTGAGTGGGCCAACGTTTTCCAACTCCTTCACCATTCTTCAATCAACAGTCGATTGGCCAGAAGCGATTCCAGATTCGTGCAGAGGAAGGGAAGCCAAAGAATGCTGGATTGTGTTGTCAGTTTATGTATATTTGTTGGGGCTGAAGAAATAGTAACTTACCAAACCTATTTGCTTCCGGATCTGCGGTCGTTGTCACAACGTGATGAGACTCTGGAGTGGTTCTAGATGTGCCCTTCACCGTCTTGACGTTCTCCGCCACTGAATGGTTTGTTGCTTCAGTAGTCATATGGTGGTTATCGGTTCCGCTATTGGCGGGATAGACGTGGGTGTGGGGAGTGATGCATAGGCGTATGCCTGCACATGTGTTGCTGAGCTAAATGTGGTAGTCCCTCCTAATGACCACGGAACCAGGGATATCATATCATATTTTTAACTTCCCGTGCGATAATGTCGTACCGAAAGCTTCAACTCGTCCGAATAGCCAACCGTGCCTTACAATTCGACAAACGGCAATGGGCATGCCGATATCGATGCTAAAAATGTCATGTAGCTTTCCTCGGACGCTTGAACGTACATATTGTGTTGCAACCCGGGATGCCAACCGGATCTCCGTTGACGAGCACGAATCCCCATGAGCCACCTACATAAGTGCCTTTCGAGCGGCAGTTATTGTCCAACGGCATGCGCCTTCACCCTTGCAAACCCAGCCCGTGCAACATCTCCTAGCTTTACGATTGTTCAACTGAAAAACACGGCCCTGATAGAGATCAAACCCGACTCTTGAGAAGAAAGGGGGTTTGGATGTATGGATTTCCAAGCGTTCGACCAGGTATTTATGGTTCCGAGGTGGCTAGGTCTCCAATCTCTGTTACTTTTCTGTGATGCGAAAATCGAGGTCACCCCTTGAGAGTTTGAATGAAAGTATTTTTGAGTTTGAGACTAACTCTGCTCGTCCTCCGAGGCTGGTCCAGGCCCTGCCTCTGTGGCGTCTGGCTCGTCAACAAGCCAGGTCGGCATGAGAGAGACTCTCGTTGGTGTCTACTTCGACTCTTCTTGGTACTACATGCGTGCGAAGGGCCATGAGCACGAATACTATCCCTAATATCATCCATCTACCGTCAGCTCGTGATATCCCGCCAAATTCAACCGAGCAAAAGGCGTACCGACTACGGGCATCAAACACGAAAGCATAGCAAACCAAGCAGGGTGATCCAGTGCAACCAACACAGCCAGAATCGACATCCCCGTTGTATAAATCACCGCACTCTCAATGATGATCTTCATGATCGACACAAGACTTGGAGCATGGACAGACACCAAGCCGATGGCGCTCGTTTGGCGGTACTGAATGTAGATTTTGTAGACAATGAGAGAGGTGGTGAGGGTGTTTTGGCAGAGGTAAAAAAAATCAAAGGGAGGTTGATCATTGGCCAGTTCCGGACGAGGACATAAGACATTGGGACGCTTCGCACGAACCCGAGTGACCATAGATGGAAGCCTGGCAACATGCGTTTATTAGTAGACACAGTGAGGAGACGCATGGTGGAAAGGAAACCTTACCTGCAGCAACGGTAGCAAAAAAGCGAGGGCACGATGATAACATGGCAGAAGCGGCGTTGCCAGATAATTGAAGCATCTGTAAGTCTACGTAGACCCTACACCATCAAAACTCGAGAACACCTGGAGTTGGGAGTAGGGAGGGTGTCTCCAGAGACGAAAACAATCGCCCAAAGGGTGAGTGGGGCAAAGTTGGCCCAGTGCTTCGGGGCAATTGAAGATTCGACGCTGCGTCCCCTGGACACGTCTGGAAAGCAAATGCGATGATCGGTAGGAAGATGTAGGTGGCTTGGGGAGTAGAGGTTTAGCTATAGACACATTCGAGAAAGAAGTGCGAAAGATGGAATCGTCACTGACTGCCAGCATGAATTGAGATGAGTGCGAACATGAGGGCATTGCCAGTGGCAAAGACGGCGCGCGGCAGTTGGAATACAGTATTGGGTGTGGATGTTATATATATATGTACGACTGGTTATATAGTTTGACCGACGTACGCCAACCTCGCACGTGCCACTGCCAGCTTCTTTTCCTCTGTCCTCTCCGGCACTCAAAACCCCAACAAAGACGCTCATTGACAAGTACGAGGTCTCGCCACTAGTGTCTCCAACTACAACCAATACATCACTTCACTCCGGGAGAACTTGACCATTGGGAACAACGCCTGGGACGAATGGCATTTTGTCAACCGCCTGGCTCCTCATCTTGAAAAGGCGGGTTATCCGGCGCATTTTATCGTTGATCAAGGACGGGCGGGAAGGGCTGGGATTAGGACGGAGTGGAGTCAGTGGTGTAATGTGAGGAATGCGGGGTATGGGATTCGTCCGACGACGGACCAGGGGGTGCTCAATAACACGTATGTGGATGCGATTGTCTGGGTGAAGCGTCCGGGAGAGTTTGATGGGGCGTCGCCTGCTGACGTTGATAAAGACTGCAATAGTCCTGTGGCTCATGTTCCTGCGCCGGAAGCAGGAGAATGGTTCAATGCGTATGCGGTGAATCTCGTGCTGAACGCAAATCCTCCCCTTGATCCAACTGTATAAAACCTAGATCTGTATTTAACGACTATGTAGCAGATCAATTGTCCCTGATCTTCATGTCTGGGTATCGATCTTTTAAAGACATCTCTTCTTAGCAACATGAGATCTCCCGTGCAGGGTGTGGCGGACATGACTCATGAGCAAGACGCAAGAACAAAAAAACATGCGTTATTTTTTCTTTGATTGACCGACGTAGGGGTCGAACCTACAATCTCCTGATTCGTAGTCAGACGCGATGCCATTTCGCCAGACGGCCGTTGGAAGCACGTGCAATAAGAAGCAATACCACACGCAACTCAGATAGGAGTGGCGGTGTTGGATCAATTTTATCGCTGGAATTATCTATTGGCCACTTGATCTTGTTCCTTGTCCAAGTACGCTCGTCGACGTTCTGTGACTCTTTTCTTTTCTTCCTTCGAACTGGTCTAGCTGGAAGACTATAGGAAGACTAGGAACTCTCGATCTATACGTAATAGTCGAGATCCATCTACAGGCAACGCCGGCGACGCGAAAGCCTTCCTCGAACCCATCTTCCATCCTCCAACCCATTCCCCGCTTCTCCTCAACCAAAAGACCACGCAGAAACCTTTGCAGCCTTTCATAAAGAGTTCACTCCAAAATGGCCGAAACAGACCTAACCAAAACGATCCTTCCTTTCCTCGACCGCCACCTCGGCTACTTTCTGCTGGACCACCTCACCGGTCGTCCGATTTTCAACGATCAGGATGTCAAGATGGCGCAGTACGAGCTGGTAAAGGGTACAGAGATGTATGACTTTGCGGGTCAGCTGTTCAAGAGTGTGTGGCCTGATAAGGATGTTCCGAGCGGTGAGTGCTTTCTCTCTTGCGTATAGAGAATGGGAGGAGAAGAGGCTGATGAAGGACATACAATGCAGAGTTTGAAGGAAAGAAACAAGAAGCAGTGTCGAAAGCTGAGAGACTGCAGCAGGAAGCCCAGGCTGTACAGGATGTCATCGAAAACCCAGACGTTGCGCAGAGCCTACGACAGGACAAGAACCAAAACTTGGCGTATCTCAAGGATAACTATGGTGTACGTCTCCTCTCCTCTTCCCCATCCACCGTGCCTCCTCCTCCTCCCTCCTCATTCATACATCGCCTTGCTCGGGCTCGCTAACGCTCACACTCCCCACAGGTGACCCTCGAACACATCACAGCCCTCTACAACTTTGGCAAATTCCTCTACGCATCCGGAAACTACAGCGGTGCCGCAGACTACCTCTACCACTTCCGCGTCCTCTCCACCGACAACGACCTCAACACCTCTGCATCCTGGGGTAAACTCGCCTGTGACATCCTCACAGGAAAATGGGATACGGCACTTGAAGAACTCAATTCGTTGAGAGAGGCGATTGATTCGAGGACGAGTGCCAGTATCCTTGCCGCTGTTTCTGCTGCTGCGGGTACAGGAGGGACAGGGGGAGTTGGAGGGGCAGGGGGAAGTGGAGGACAGCAGCAGCAGGATCCGGCGCTGGTTCAGTTGAATGCGAGGACGTGGTTGGTCCATTGGAGTTTGTTTGTGTATTTCAATCATCCAGAGGGGAGGACGTTTTTGCTCGAGACGTTCCTTTCGCCGACGTACCTCAACACGATCCAGACTGCCTCGCCTTGGGTTCTTCGGTGAGAGTCCTTCCCCGCCTATTCTTCCCTTCCTCCCTTCCGCACTTGCTTCCTTTCTTTCTTTCGTCCTTGAGCCCTTTGCTAACAAGCAAAACAGATACTTAGCGGCATCAGCCATCCTCTCGCGTAAAGCCTCCCTCACCTCATCCTCTTCATCTTCGCAGCCAATGTCAAGCCGCGTCAGACATGCGATCAAGGAAGTTGTGAGGGTGATCCAGACGGAGGAATATCAGTATACCGATCCGGTCACCCAGTTCCTCAAAGAGCTGTATGTTGATTTTGATTTCGAGGCTGCTCAGGTATGTCTTCTTTCTGATTATCGCATCTCCTCTCGATCCCATGCCTTTTTTTCTACCAACGTCCATTTGTTCGTTCGTTCGCTCGTCTCGTCTCGTCTCGTCGCCTGCGAGGAGAAAAACGAACAGGGCTTGGGAAAAGGTCTTGGAAAAGGGGAACAGAGCTAACTAACGCCTCGCACGAACAGAACACCCTCAAACAAGCCGTCCAAGTGGTCGCCAACGACTTTTTCCTCAACAATTTCGAAGACGAGTTCTTGGACAATGCGCGGTATTTGATTAGTGAGGCGTATTGTAGGATTCATCAGAGGATTGATATTGCGTGCGTGTTCCGCCTTTCTCTGGCTCTTGTTGGTTTTGGTTTTGTTCTTTTCGCTGTTTCGTGCAGTCCTGTTCTCTCTCGCTCGCTTGTGATGCCTCTTTTCGTTTGTCTTGCCGATCAGGGCTGCTGCTTTTCGAGGACTCCCTCGGTGTTCTTCTTGGCGCCTCTCGTGTTCCCTACCCCTACCCCGTCCTTCCACCACCACCACCACCACCCTACTTGTGTACTTCCCGACTTTTCGCCTTGTGCGCCGTCACTGCTCTTTCCTCTGTTCCGCACTGTTTCCTTCTTCATTCTTCCCCCCGGTCCTTTACTCACAGGTCCTCCTGCATGCTTCTCGTCGACCCTTAGCATTCCTTTACTCACCTTCCCTTCGGTCCTTCCCCACCTTTTCTTCGATTCTTCGATCCGTTTCTTAACTGCTCGTGTTCTCCGTCCCCTGACTAACGATTGATCACCGAACAGGGACCTCTCGAACCGACTCAACCTCTCACAAGATGAGGGTGAAAAGTACATTGTGAACCTTATTCGTGAGACGAGGATGGGTGCGGATGCCAAGATCGATCTGGGCAAGGTACGCTCCTTTTTCTACGCCAAATTCTGCTATCGATTCTACTTGCACTCTCCCTCCCCATCCCATTCCTTCTTGGCACGAGAATCGGGGGAAGGGCTCCATCTCATTCCCACCTTGCCCTCATGATATCGTTTGTCCCTTGCCCAACCACGACCAACGACTCTGAACGGCCTGCTGACGCCCCTGCTCTCTCTAGAACGTGATCGAGATCAACAGGCCTCCTCAACCAGTGTACCAAACTGTCATTGAAAAGACGCGTGGGCTCACGTTGCGCACTCAAGCGATTGGGGCGGCGATTTCGAGGCCTCCTCAACAGCCTCAGCAACAGCAACAGGTGCGTCTTAACTTCCTATGGGCCTATCCGCCAGATTGGGTGGCGGTTGGGCTTGTCAGAGTAGGTGGAAGCTGATTGTCGTTGATAGAAGAACCAACAGCAGCAGGGCCAGCAACAACAGGAACCAAAAGCAGAGGCTGTACCTGCTTCGCAGAGTGTTGCTGTTGGTGCTTGAGCGGGCGAACAAAAAAGGTGGTGGAAGTGTAGTTGTGTTCTTGTGTACGAGTATGAGTATCGATTTCTTTCTTTCTTGCGATCTATTCCGGTCTCCTTCTCTATCTCTTTCTGCTCCGGAGTCTCGTTCGCCCCCTCTCTCCTCTGCTCCAGAATTGTCGCAGGTGACTCCTGCGATGGGACAAAGTCAGCTTCACTTTGTTTTTGGTCCAGGTACGTCATCGAGTCGGCTGGACAAAGTTGTTGCTTTCGTTTTGGTTTGTGGCCACGGCAACTAGAGTGCTAGCCGTGCCACACCTGGGTTGGTATAAAGTCCAAGCGTTCGCCGACTATTGTGCACCCCGCCGATATCGATCACCTAGCACCGAGATGGACGAGCTGACTCAACGCGCAACGTACCCAGTCAGACGAAACAGCGTCTCCTCCACTTGCTCCTCTGAATCTGACTATGCTGACCTCTTTAAACGCGTCATGCCCTCTCAACCCTTTGACGACATTCCCTACTGGGAACGCGAACGTCCTCTTCCACTCTCTCAACAATCCGACTACAATCGTCCTCCTTCACCCCCTCCTGAACCATACGACATCAAAGGCCCACACCACGCCTACCTCCTTATCTTCCCTCCTCCCGCTCCTACGGACGCTGAACGATGGAAGGGGTACACTGAAGAGATCGAAGTCTGGGAAGAACGAGAAACTAATCGGTCCATGGATACTTGGGCGTTATTCATCTTTTGCCAGGGGAATGCCGAAGGGAGGTTTTCAAGCGATGAAGCGAGGGTGTGCATGGGTGATTTGATTGAGCTAAAGGGTGGATCGTATTATACGCCGGGGATTTGGGATATTGATATGGATGATCCAGAGGAGAGAGCGAGAGGGATGGGGGAGCGGTGGGTGGAATACCAGGTTGAGATTAAGAGGGGTGTTGAGCCGTACAGAATGTTATGGGAAGATGACCCGAGGGAGGTTGTTTGGTTGGGGACTGTTGGGGAGGAGGGGATGGAGGTTGATGAGCGAGATGCGCAGGTGGGGGAGGAAGTGGAAGTTGATGAGGAGCAGCG